>SNQJ01S0005540.1:232440-252289 GCA_010110895.2 Picea sitchensis | reverse complement strand
AAAAAAAATACATATTCCAAAATTAAAACACATGTCTCGCACAATGTGACCATGACCTCTCCAAACCAAATCACATTTGAGCTAGGATAGAGAGGGAGAACTACCTTGTCCTACGCCTACACCCTCACCGCATTTGAGATCAACATAGAGCAATAGAGGAGGCCAAGAGGAGGTTGAGAGAAAGCTAAGACAGAGAGTGAGCAAGCTAGGAGGCCGACCCTCACCGTATTTGAGCTCTCCATCGACAGAGAGTGATAGAGGAGGCCAAAAAGAGGCCGAGAGAGAGAGCTAGGATAGAGAGCGATATAGGAGGTTGAGAGCGATAGAGGAGGTCAAGAGAGATAGAGGAGTGTTGATAGAGGCATCTAGCTAGCTCTAGCATGATAGAGGAGGCCAGCCACCCTAACGTCGATAGAGGAGGCCAACAATGTCATCAAATTGGGTAATTTTTTCTAACATTTAAAACCCTAAATCAAGAACTAAATACTACATTTTTTCTTGTTTCCCACCTCATAGAACACATCCATTTCTAATTGTGTTGCAATGAGTATACCAATTATCGTAGTTTCCAATTTCAAATGGGATTTCATTGAGAACACATAATTCCTTCCTTCAAGCTAGATGAGTTAAAGGTAGGAGGAAGGGATTAGAGAATATTGATAGAGAGAGATTAAGGAAACCAATAATTCAAGTCATCAAAATAACTACAAATTCCAATTCAAGTTTCAATTCTAAATACTTGCTTCTTTGCAACTAGTTAAATTCCCTAAACTCTCATTCTAGGCCCTACATTTTCCTTAATTAAGCATCAATATAAACAACATGCATGTCTCACTCTTGAATTTCCACCAAGAATTTTTCCTCCCACACCTCTTGACAATGTTTCCACTAGAGGGCCAAGGTTACCACATATCGTTGGGATTTTGTTAACCCTTTTTCACATCATCTCATGCTTTTGTTGACCTACAATAACTCACACATCACACTCCAATTCTCCCCACATGACTATGCCATCCTGTCCATAATTTCAAAGATTCCCAAATCAAATAGGTCTTCCATAAGGAACTAGGACCTATTAAGGAAATTTCAAGGAGTCCAGTAACTACCTTCCCTAGAATGAGATGACAAGAGAAATATCTTATGGCCAAACCATATAAACTAGAGGCTCAAGGGAGGGAATAAATTTCTCTCCTAGCCCACCCTTCAATCCAAATAAAACTAGGCATAGAGAGAATTTGGACTGGATTGGCATGCTCCTATTAATCAAAAGAATTGAAAATTGGTAGTCGTTACACATTATTTTAGTCACCCTAGTGATGTTTCTATAACATGTGTTCAAGCTCCCACAAGAAATTTTCTTCATGAGAAAATTGATTGGCTTCCTCTTCTACAAAAAATGTTAAAGAAGGTCACCACAGGTCAAGCATAAGATACAGTGCGGAGATGCCTGATTGTTGCATTATGTCCTGAAACTGGTTTGTGGTGTTTCTGCAGGATGCCTTATAGCTAGGGTGTGACGATGTTGTAAAACTAATAAAAGGTAGAGGTTCATGAAATTTCTAGAAGGGGATCTTCCAGAATATGAGGTGGCATTAGTATGGTTGAGATCCTACTCACTTCTTTGATGTGGTGGGATCATCTTAATATCTTTAACCATCTCTCTTTCTCTTATATAATGATGGATTTCTCATGGAAAAGGTTAAGCAATGATTAAGAAAGAAGGATAAGATTTATGAAGGTTGAACAGGATGAGAATTGTGTGAGGAATTCTACTTCAGTTGATGCTTGAGGGATTCATTTCAGTCCATCAAGATATTGTGGATTTTATTCATGCAAACTTAGAGCAAGTGTGTGTGTTGGAGCAAAGGGTCGTTGAAAGGGAACCTTGCAACATCAAGGTTGTTTGGTTGTATCTTCCACTTTTACTTAATATAATACAGTGGAATGTTTCTTTCCCTTAAAATCATTCTCATTTTATTGCATGACTCCTTGATCACATGCATAAGTTTTCATTGAATATATTATTGTTTCTTTCACTTTGGTTGGTTTGTGATTCATTGCAGGACCAATATCACAAGAGCACCAGAGTAGAGAATTGATAACGAAGATACAAGGAAGTGATATTCAAATGTATGTCACTCATATCTTGTTTGATTGTAAATTCAATGATTAGATCTTAGGGAAAGAACCATGTCCTGTCTCGTTTTGTTCTAGATCTAGGTGGATCTAGGGAGATCAGTTTATGTCCGCATTCACCGATTTATCCAACAAAAAAATTGGCAACTCCACTAGGGATACAACCTGTTTTTGTTTTTTTATTTTCCATTTTCCTTTAGCCTACCTCCTTTTATTTTAATCCAGTCTCTGAGTTTGTGGGAGATCCATCTAGACTCTCTGGATCTGAAAGTTCATTTAAACTCTTTGTCCTCTTTCCAATTTGTCTTTGTTTATAGAAATAGTTGCACGGTATCCCATATGCAGCATGTGACATCCCTAAATCACTGAACCCTACCTGTTTAGACCAGTGTGTAATCTATGCATCTTGCCCCATAGCTAGCCTATAGAAACCTCAAATCGATGCACTGTACCTTACCGCTAGGTTGTGACTTTTCCTGTAAAATTTATTGGATTAGGTCTTTTTGTCTTATGACACCCATTTTTGTTTTGATCACCTGGGAAGAACTTTTGGTGCCAGTATCTACCTATTTTCTAAGTTTAATACTTGTTGTTGATTAGTTCTCAAAGGTAGAAGGCCTTTCTTCATCATTGTGCAAGTTTTTTTCTTTTTGATTTTTGTCAACAAGGATATAATGTCTGGATTCAACTCTCAGTGCTTGATTGATAAAAGTCTTTGATTTGAGTAAAGTTTTGGATTATTTTACATTTTTTGGATTTCTTGTTGATTTGAACGACACTTTCATTTGCATTTGGCGAAACACTTTCTTGTCATCTTCGTTTTTATCTTCATTGAAAGTTTGATTTGGGTATTTTGTTGAGTATATATATTTTCTTTGATTACGCTTTTCCTTTCTTAATTATACCTCTGATTTGGTTTTGGAAAGGAATAATTAAAGTCATCTATTCTTTTCAATAATCATTTAAAATAAAATATTTTCATTCAAAACTGTTAAAGAGAACAAATTCATAGCTTATGATTGTTTGGAATTATATTCATTCAAGAAAAAGAAATTGCATTTCATAGCTTTCATGTTTCCAAGAAATACCTTATCCCTACTGTAATTAGAGTTCATTGAACTAAAAGATTGCATAATTCATCTCTTCCTGCATATTATTGGGTCAAGGTCTCATACAAAATTGGTTTCACTTCTGTCTCCCTCTTGAGTAAGCAACAACCTCTAAAATACTATGTAATTTTAAAATTTATTAGTAACTTTTATTTTCTAGAAACTCTTTCCACCAACATTAGCTAGGCTAGCACTTTGAAATAGGTTGTGAGGCACACTCTCTAAAGCATAAAACACACTGTAGAATCTTGTGATAGGGAGTGTTCAAATCCACTTGCAACATTTTTTCCTGGGAAGCCCTTCTCACACAAGGGTCAAACCTAAGGTCACATTAAGGCTGGCAGAGTTACTCACCCTGCTTTGTTAGTATTAGTGTAGAGATTGTGTGTATTATGGGGGTCACTTGAAGGTATAACCACAATTATGAGTGGAATCCTTTTGATTTGATTTAGGGTTAGATACCCTACCCTTGTGCGTGGATCGGACTGTCGAATATTCCCCTAGGCATCATTGTTGTTCTTGGTAGCCTTAGGAGCCTATCTCTTTAGGGTTTTACACGAGGTGACCGTGGAAAGGAAATTCTTCATGGAAACCTAGAATCGACATTGGCCTCTCACTCAGGATCCTTGGAGGGTATACCCACGATTATGTGTGGGATATTTGCACTAGGGTTTAATTCTGTTAAGTAGGTCGTCAACGTAACTTTTCCACCCTCTCTATCCTATCCCCTTCTTATCTTGACTTTGCGACGTTGGATTTCATAACCAACTAGTGACTTCGAAATAAGAAGGTTTGTTTGATTGGTTTGATTTCTAGATTTTATTAGTGAGTGTCGTTGTTTTCGTAGTTCGCCATAGATTTTTTCTGTAGAATATTTGGCTCGACCAACATCGACCCTCCACGTCATTCATGCAGGATGCAAGGAATTACCCTGAAAAATCCAGAGGATTGTCTCCCTCTGCCTCCTCATTCACTAGAGGGCTCTCCTAAGCAGATAGTGGTCCAGGATAACGTAACCTCACAAGTGGAAAGTTCCAACTCTTTAGAAGATTTTCGAATTATTTCTGATTCTTTAGAGGCTTTTCGAATACCTTCAACACCGTTACCGTATGCTGTATATGGGAGACATATTATCCAGATGAATTTATCAGGAGAAGTTGTTGTTGAAACTACTGGAATACCGACTGGACCTCATACAGGCCCTAGAGTAGAGAAACCTCTTTCTAGTGACATATTTGGAAACCCGCCTCGTACTGTGTGAGACCTTTACAACAAATTGGGGGTAGGTCCTGATTCACCTGTCGTATCTCAACTGCCTGAAATGTCTGCTACCTACATGTTACCTCTATACCAATGTTTTAGTACAAACAACAATATCACCGTCGTTTCAGACACACAGTCAGTTGGTCCTAGCTTGACTTTTCCTCTCCATATGGCCCATGCTACTATGGTTCCACATGCTATGACTATTCCTACTGGGAATGTGGTGGTTAGTCAAACTCCCATTGGAACACCAATTTATTCTAGACCTATCTCGTCACTTCCCACTGGGTATCACACTTTGAATACTTCCAATTCTATCCCTACCCAGAATCCATCCAAAGGGAAAATACTTTTTGTTCCTCTTGGGTATAACACTGTTATTGCCTTTGTTTCCGCACCTACCCAGAACCCTTCTGGAGGATCTTAAATCCCTTTTCCACCTTTTTTTGGAGGGGCTAATCATCCCATCCCTAGTGGATCCAACCCACACAGGGGAACTGGGTCATTTATCACTTCTGGTTTTCAGATTCCCTTTGGAGGACAATCTCAAACTGGGGCACAATCACAAGTTGGATGGAAATCTTAGATAGGTACACAACCTCACTCTAGGACCCAACCTCAATTTGGGGGGCAACCCTAAGTTAGTACTCATAACCCGGTTTATGGTCAAACTACACTTGTACCTTGGATTTTTCCTTTCCAAGGCCACTCACAATCGTTTGGGGGGAACTCTTCTATACCCCCCAATCTTGGCCAACCATAACCAGGTTCCCTGAATCCTACTTGGGGCCAACACTCCCAACCGAATGTTTCTTCCCAAGGGAACATTCCCCTTCAATCCAACCCTACAACCTACATGCCCCACAACCCTACCCAACCAATCTATCCGAACTATCTACATACATGCATACTGATTACGGTCCTACTGGCATACCAATGAGACTTCCTCCCCAAAGTCACCAGTATCCTCACGTGAATAGAAAATTTCCTTTTCTCGCCACTTTGTATTTACCCGATTTGTCTAGGATCTTGAATGATCCGATATTACATTATCCCCATTGGCTCATCATACTAGCCAAATTACTGTTCGACATTCCTGAGTTTCACGGTCGACCAGGAGAAGACCCAAACAATCACGTTATGACTTTCCACCTTTTCTTTTCATCCAACTCATTTATGGATGACTCCATTAGGTTACGAATCTTCCAACAAACTCTCACGGGTTAGGTAGAACAGTGGTACATAGAGTTACCACGAGGCTTATTTCATGACTTTAACACCCTTTCTATGGATTTCCTCACACATTACCAACTGCCAATTTGTTACGAGACAGGAACCAAAATTTTTATTTCTTTCAAACAATCTTCTTCCACTCATATTTTTGATCACATTCATGAGTGGAGAAGAATACAATGTTTGATCAAAATCGACCTTCCTAATCAATTATTGGTCGAATGGTTCACCAAATCATTTGTTAGTAAAATTGCCCGTGATATTTCCATGGGTGGAGTTGTCACTGAAGAGCAGGCGATTAGTCGTGCCCGGTACCTAGATCTCGTTTATTCGCAAACGGGCACACTTTATGACTTGATCCCTGACACTCCTCACCCATCGACCACCGCTACCTCAACAATCCCTGCTTCTTCTCATGCGGCTGATGGTGTGATTGGCACCTTCCATGTTGAAACTCAATATACAAATTCCTCTCACACCAACCCCAAATATAATGCTTCTAATGTTCAACATGCTCCGACTCCTACTCCTTCCACTGAAAAAACTTCAAAAGTTAATGCAGTTCAATGTACCCCTGCTAGTAAAAATAAATCTAAAAAAGGAAAGGGTAAGAACAAGGAGGATAAAAATTATAATTTGCAATCCGAGAAACCCAAGACACAACCTGCTGAGGATAAGGATAAGCCTAAACCTCGATATCCTTTCCTTATCTGTGGTGACAATCACAACATGAAGGATTTTCCAAGACGTGTTGAGGTCACTCAGTTCCTTCAAGGGAGTGTGAATCCTCCCAGACCTGTCATTTTGTCTCAACCCTTCCCTTCTCAATAGCAGGCCCAATTGGTCATTCATGACCAACCTTCTCCTTCCACCATTTCGTATGTCCTTATGTGTACTGGTGATTATAACAAGAATGACATTTCCATCGTGACTCAAGCTAAAGATTACTCTCCTTCAAAGGAGAAAGTTGATGATTTTCTACCTTTGTTGGTTCATCCACCTCCCTCAAATTCACCTCCCAATGGTCCTTTTCATCTTGAACGAACAGGTCCCGACAAATTTCTCCGCCCTCCTCCAAAGGGCATTGTTCAAAAGTATACCTTTAATCCTCATGCACATGCTGCTCAAAACTACAGTATTGTAGAAGACCTTGCACAAGCACCCTCTGCGATGTTATCTCTCAAAGTCCTTCAAAGTTGTCTCACTCAATGGAAGGCATTGTTAAAGGCCATTGGTGTAATTGATCCCAAAGATACAAATTTGATAATATTTGACTTGGAAGATCACATTCCAAGGCTACCTCCTCAGTTAGCGTTTCAGATAAAAGTTGTTGTAGAGAACGCGAATATATATAGAACCGTTATTGAAGAGAGAGCCTTGACGTGCGTTATGTATGTTACTTGTTGGAAGGCCATTGGTTCTCCTCTCCTCACTGAATCACACAATACACTTAAGGCCTTCAATGGTTCTAGTTTTAAACCATACAGTGTTCTTCCTTCATTGTCTATTACGTTGGAAGGAAAATTGGTCAATGTTGAAGTTGAAGTCTTTGATGCGCCTCTTGATTATAACCTCTTACTTGGCCATAGTTGGATTGATTCCATGCATGCATTTGTGTCCACCCTTTTCCATGTAGTACGTTTCCCACACCAAGGAAAGCTCATTACTATAGATCAACTGGCCTTTTTTAATTCCGATTCCTGTACTAGCAACATACCTTTTATTGTGAACACACCTCCCAGTTACAAGAATGTTGGTGTGGGTCTTCTAAAAGATTCAACTTTGATGGGTACTTTCCCAATCCCACCACTTGATATTCCACCTCTTTTTTTCACCTCAATCAACATGATTTCCACCTATGTTCACGAAACCCCTGCATCTCACGACCCTTGGAAAGTACTTGACCCTGGTGATTATCTTCATTATGGTGAAAAAATGCCCTTAAGTCCAGTTGAATATGCTTATCAGCGATTCAATTAGAAACTTATTCTACTCCCTCCCTCTGTGATTCATCTCCCGATCCGTTTCACGTGATATTTCCTACCGACAAGATGATCATGTCATTCATGTCTATGGAAGACAACCCATGGGATGAGGGACTCTATTGCTCCATTCTCTTCCTAGAACAAGACACTATAAATAATTATCAATAGATTTTGACTCCTTCGACCATTGTTTTCAGTTCCTCGGTTCTCGAGTCAACACACGATGTGCTATATGAAGGGAACCTGAGTAACATTTCACCCACTGTTCCTCTTGACATATCCATTAAAACTGGAGTCGTCTAAAATGTTCATATTGGAGCTTCATGTTTCTCCATTGAGGTCGTCACTTAAAAATCCCTTTTTCAATAATTTCATGACATGTTCACATGGAGCTATGAAGATATGCTAGGTGTTGACCCTGATATTGTTGTGCATGAAATTAAGACTTACCCAGATGCTAAACCCGTCCAGCAGAGACTTCACCTAGTCCACCCTCGTAAAGCCACTGTTATCAAGCTTGAGGTTGAGAAACTTCTTAAGGCTATCTTTATCTATCCTGTGGCTTTAACCGATTGGGTATCCAATCTAGTTTCAGTCAATAAAAAACAAGGCACGATCCGTGTATGTGTAGATTATAGGGACATCAATAAATCTTTTCCTAAGGACAATTATCCAACCCCCTTTTTTGACTAGATCATTGACGATTGCACCGAGACATAAGTATTCTCTTTAATGGACGGCTTCATCGGCTATAATTAGATTAATATTTTTCTCGCGAATCAACACAAGACTACTTTCATTTGTCCTTGGGGTACTTTTTCCTACCGGAAACTGCCTTTTGGTTTGAAGAACACTGGTGCGAATTTTCAACGTGCCATGTCTTATGCCTTCCATGATATCAATCACATCATACAACCCTATCTCGATGATCTACTAGCACATTCCATGCATTGCCAAGATCACCCAACACACCTCTGAGCCATTTTCCTTCACTGTCATTTCTATCGTATATGTTTGAACCCACACAAATGTGTTTTTTGTGTGGAGTTCGATCGAATTCTGGGATTTATTGTGTCACTTCATGGAACTAGGGTAGATCCTTTGAAGGTGGAGGTGATTCTTAATCTACCTCCTCCTTCCTCACTACGCCAACTTTAAAGGCTTCAAGGGAAGGCAAATTTTTTGCGACGATTCATCCCGAATTATGCTGAGTTAATGCTAGGATTTACTCGATTTTTGAAGAAAGGTTATGATTTTGTATGGGATGATACTTCCAGCAAAGCCTTCGAATATTTGAAACTTTCTTTAACCCATACACCACTTCTTTTCCCACCGGATTATAGTCGAGACTATTTCCTCTACCTCGCAGATTCAGACTCTACCATTGCAATGGTTTTATTCCAAGAAGATGATTCGCATGACGAACATGTAATTTACTATTTGAGTTGGAGTCTCATGACCACCAAATCCAAATACCTCCATGTGGATAAACTAGCCTTGGTAGTTGTTCAATTTGTCGAACATTTTCATCATTATATCTTATTACGCAGAACCATTGTTATTTCCAATTACAACCCTATGCAACATATCCTTATGCGCCAATTGCTACGGGGCAAGTACTTAAAATGGATAGTTATTATCCAAGAGTTTGACTTAGAGTTTGAATGTGATAAGTCTAAGAAATATTTGGTTTTCACCGAATTGATATGTGACCTTCCCTCTGTTGAGACAAAAAATGTGGCAGAGGATTCCTTACCTAACGAATCCCTTTTTCTGATCAGTTCTGATGACATTTGGTATGGATATATTATCATTTATCTCCAGACTCAAACTTTCTAGATCGAACTTTATAGTACAGACTGTCATCATATACGGTATCGATCTCGTCAATACATAATTCTCAGTGAAACTCTTTATCGTCGTGGTGTTGACTCCATTTTATAATGATATCTCACCTACGATGAGGATGAGAAATCTTTGAATGAATTCCACTCTGGATCATGTGGCGGTCATATGTCTGGGTATGCCACTGCCCAAAATATCTTCTGAGCAGGATATTTCTGGCCCTCTTTATTTAAAGACTGTATTATTACCGTCCAGAAATTCCATGCTTGTCAAACGTATAATAATAAGATAAGATATCATCCCACTCCTTTACACCATGTAGTTTTCATTGGTCCCTTCGCAAAATGGAGAATTGACTTCATGACATGTAACCCTCACTCAGCCGAGGGGCATGGATACATCATTATAGATGTGGATTATTTCACTAAGTGGGTCGAGGCGATGCCTACATTCGATAACACAAAGAAAACTATAGAATTATTCATATTTAATAATATCATTGTTCGGTTCGGTGTTCCCCAAGATATCGTTACTGATCATGGTAGTCATTTTCAAAATTTCATGATGTCCGAGCTTACTGAAAAGTTGGGTCTTCGGCATGAAAACTCAACCCCCTATTATCCACAGGCCAATGGCTAGGTTGAAGCGATAAACAAATTTCTTATTACTATGCTTCGACAGATGATAGGAATTCATAAGACAAGTTGGCATACATTGTTGTTTTCAACATTATGGGCTTACTGGACATTCATCAAGTCTACCACTAGGTTCACACCTTTCCAATTAGTTTAGGGTATCGAACTTGTTTTTTCCGATTGAATGTGAGATACCATCTTTGAAACTGGATGTTGAACTTCTCCCAAACACCTCTACTGAAAAGGAGCATCTATTGTACCTAATACAATTAGATGAAACCCACCATGACGTCGCCCTGGTTATTGAAACTCAGAAAAAATGTGTCAAAGCCCAATACGACAAGCATGTCAAGCCACATGTTTTCTCTGAAAGTGATCTAGTTCTCCTCTACGAACAAGATCGTGATTTACTAGGGGCCGAAAAATTCGAGGCTATGTGGTGAGGTCCTTATATTGTCAAATGAGTGTTGGAGAAGGGATCTTATGAGTTAGTGGCTTATGATGGCATTCCTTTGAGTGAACCCAGAAATGAGATTTACTTAAAGAAGTACTATGCTTAGGTCATCTTTGCATAAGTGCTTGTATTTTTACTATATCATACTCTTGTGTGTTACTTTTGTGTACTTTTTCATTATTTGGTTTTGAACCTCAATTGCTTACCTTGTGTTGTGCTTGGTTTCCAAATGTTGGTGTCTTCGCTACCCTACATTGGCTTCACCGATGGCGTTATTTGTAGTACTCAGAACCTAGTGTCTTCTACTTGGGAAATATATGCACCTACGAACGAATTAATCAATCTACATGGTGTTTGCCTCAGTCGTGAAACTAACAATATTGCGGAATATAGTGCAGTCATCGAATTGTTGATTGACATTGTTTCACTTGGAATCCTTCATCTTGTTGTACGACTTGATTCGCAGTTAGTAGTACTACAATTGAGTAATGTATATGCTATCTGAAGTTCTACTTTGTTAAGGGTATATTTATGAATTCACCTCTTGGAACGTTATTTTGATTATATTGAATATCAACACATTCCTAGATGTCTAAATACATTAACGGATGCATTATCTAATTATGTGTTAGACAAACATTTGAGACACTTATAAAGAAAGTAAGTTGGTAGAAGCCTCATGTATATATAGCGATAAAAGTTTTTACAAAAACTATTTTTGTCCGAAGACCAAAATATCAAAATGTGAAGAACATGGCTTCATATACAAAAATAACATCAAGGATGTTGCTCACGATAACACACGACTGCTCATGCTACTCTATGGACAAGTCAAATAAGAGAACCATATACACCCACGATATGGTGCTAGTAATGTCTCAGGATCTCATCGATAGAAATATCTGGGACATCCACTATCAACCCCTCCAGGTTCTACTCGATAGCCTCATAATCAGCGGAAACCAATCCTGCTACCTAGACTCTCTCTCCTTGTCTCTGGATGGGAGATGTACTTGGAGGTCGGTGAGGTCCTACATCTGCATTGTCAAAGAGTTTTTGATTAGCCATTGGATTAAGAACATAAAAAAAAATTCATGTTTCAAAATTTACAAAAACATTATAAAAACAAAATGTTCTTCTTACCGAAGTTCCCCCACTGAGAACCTTTAGGCAGAACCAAGTCTGGATGAACTCTAAAGTCCAAAATGACACACGCATAATCATCTACCATTAGTAGTTGGGGCCTCAACCAATCGAAGAACACATCATTATATTTGACGATGGGGCCGATCATATGCTAATCCATGAGGTCACACCATCTCTTCATTCTTGGATCTTGTTGGGCCGATATGCCCCAATATACCTGTAAGTGCAAGTGTGGAACCCTCTCCAGGAAGAAGGAAACTAAAATGGATCTGTATCCAAACATTTTCCGGTCACCTTTCGTGCACTTTTTCAATTGTTTCTTCATACTCCGAAGAACCTCATCACACGAGTTAAAGACTCAGGGCTCCATGCACTCCACTGCATATTGGAAGTAAATCTGGAGAGCCATATGAGGAGATGCACTCCCCGCCATATGTGATATAGTGAAAAGGATAGTCCAAAGGGGTAAATCCTATACATCCCTAATGGAAACCTTTCCACCATGTCTCTCAGCCTCTGGTTCACAATATCGGTGAATATACTCACTCATCGGTAGACCGCCACCTCTGTTGCCTGTCAATGTCACACGAGATCCATGACGAGATAATCCCATCAAAAAATAGATATCCTAGATATCTAGAGAGAGTATGTGGGATCCCACATGGAATACTTGTTGATCCACATCCCACATGTGGACTAAATACTCAAGCAACCTCAATTGGGCCCTCATGCCCCAGATATTGAAGAAATTCAGCAACCCACACTATTGGAGGGAATTAACCATACCCAGGTCATTCCTGATGAATTAATCGTCGTCTCATGTTCTCTCTCCATCCACTCCAACATTTTGACAGTCAAAAACCTACATTGGAGCCACAAGGAGAAGTCAACATCTTTATTTTTCTTCCCTGGAAATTTTTATTGGCCAAACATCCATAAGAATTTTTTGAGTTGGACATGACGTAGGTGAGGGCATTTAAATAGTGCAGAATCATCGCAGGTTAGCTGTAAGGCTTCCTACAGAAACCTATGATAGTCGTAGGGAATGATATAAACCACCTACGACGATCCCCATGCCACCTACCCTCATGAAATCCAACTCAAAAATTACTTTTAACTAGTAAAAAAAAAATTAATCCATGGAAAATGAAGAGGACAAGAAGATTACCTTTTTAGCTGAAGTCATTTGTCGAATGGTTGCTCGTGCCTCCAGCGATCTGCAGTGGAAGTTTGACGTAAAATAGGGTTTTTGGAACAAGTTTTGGGTAAAATGACAATGGGTTGGTAAAAAGAAGTTTTTACCTATATTTATTAACTTTTTCACTTTTCCATTTATATTTTATATTATTTTATATGTTTCACCTAAAATCTAAAGTTCTAATGATATTGCGAGTGTTTTTATTTTTCGCAGATGAAGAATATAGGAGCCTAAACAATGGAACATGGATATGTTTCTTGATTTTTTTTTACGTTTGTCGCATGTACAAATACTTTTTAGGTTTTTCAGGAAAAACCTCGAGCTCAATGTTTGTTCATTCTCATGCTCACAAATCAATGAGAATGCAATCGATTATACTTTTGTCATTTTTTCATACTCGTCATGGTAACACGAAAAATGAAATTTATGGAGTATCCTTTAAGCTCTTTTCACGCTTCGTAAAAATGAAAAGATTGTCGAGCGACCTTATTCTTTTCACGCTTGTAAAATTATTTGAAGAAAAAAATTGATGGGCAATAGGTTATCACTTTTTTGGTCTCATCAAACTAATTTACGAAAAAGGAATTGAGAGATTTCTCTTTAAGTGTTTTTTAGACTTTCTAAATATGAAAAACCCCCAAGTTTTCTCTCTTTGGACTCGTTAAACAAACATCGAAAGACCTGTATGGAACCGAACCACTCCTTCTTATGGTTAATTAAATATAATCTGAGGGACTCGTCCAAAGGATGAGCATACATCAACAAGCATATGTTATCCTCCTCAAGTTTGCATAAAAATAAAGAGGTACTCGCCAGAAATGGTGGGGGAAAATTTGGAAAAGAAATGTGTCTCTATATTTGTGTTAGTGGAAGTAATAGTCTCTCTTGAACATGACACCCCCTTCATCATTGTATCTGGTTTGGGAAATCCATTTTTCTCTCGTTTGACCTTCCGCAAGTTCATATCTTGGATCGTCCTTGAGTCAATGTTGCTAAGACCATTGTGATGTCATTCATATGTTCAAGAGAAGTCCAACCTTACATGATCCTTTTATCGAGTCGGCCATCTGCAGTTATCAATTCTTACCATGTTGACCTTCCCTGTGTCACTTTCAAATCATTTTCATACTTTGATCTACCTCAAATTTGTTACTTATTTTGTTTCAATGATGGGGGATACATTAAATCCCTCCTCTAACGAGTCTTTTCCTGTTGAATTCAACTCATTATCCAGGAACAAGACTTAGAAATCAATTATTACCTTAGGATCGACATGCCTCAATGGCAGGTTTCTTCACTTTCGACAGTGGGTTCACGTCATTGACCCCTGATTGAGAGATTCTATCGAGTGCTCAATATCATCTCATTTATTCACATTTGTTGGATTGTACTAAGTTACCTTGGGAGTCATTGACATCAATGGTGATTTCCCTTGCACTTGTTAACAGTTTTCATCAATGGTCGGTAATCAAGTGGTTTCTACCATGTTCGACTTCAACACCTGTAATCGCATGGCTAGATTCATACTTACGAACGATGGGATTGAAGACCCTGGATCTCATTGTTTTGGTCCAGGTTGCGACAGAGTATTTATGAATGTATTGACACATAGATCCACTTTGTATGTCTCATGGCTATGTCTGAATTTGAGTTTTCTAGAGCATAGATCCATAGTGTATTCCTGGTGGCTATATCAAATCTTAGTGACATGAATCCACAGTGTATGATTGGTGACCATGACTAACATTTATGGTTTAAATCACTTGTAGTCTGAGCATGGGAATGCCTACCTTAGAAATGGTATAATATTGCGCAGATGATTGATTGTTTGCAGGTTCCCGATTGGTGCGCTTCTTGTTTCTGAGACACACACATTCTACAAAGTATTTCGGCTGTCATGATTTTCAGCCTCATACTTTGGGGGACATTCTGTTACACATTATTTTAGTCACCCTAGTGATGTTTCTATAACATGTGTTCAAGCTCCCAAAAGAAACTTTCTTCATGAGAGACGTGATTGGATTCCTCTTCTACAAAACCTTGTTAAAGAAGGTCGCCACAGGTCAAGCATAAGATATAGTGCGGAGATGCTTGATCATCACAGTTTGTCCTAAAAATGGTTTATGACATTTCCGTAGGCTGCCTTATAGCCCAGGTGCGGCGATGCTGAAAAACTAAGAAAATGTCAAGGTTCATGAAAGTTCTAGAAGGGGATATTCTAGAATATGAGGTGGCATCTGTATGGTAAGGATCCTACTCACTTATCGGATTTGGTGGGATCATCCTAATCTCTTTAACCATCTCTCTTTCTCTTATATAATGATGGATTTCTCATGGAAACGGTTAAGCAATGATTAAGCAAGAAGGCTAAGATTTATGAAGGTTGAACATGATGAGAATTATGTGAGGAATTCTGCTTCAGTTGATGCTTGAGGGCTTAATTTCAGTCCATCAAGTTATTGTGGATTTTCTTCATGCAAACTTAGAGCAAGTGTGTGTGTTGGAGAAAAGGGCCACTGAAAGGGAACCTTGCAACATCAAGTCTATTTGGTTGTATCTTCCACTTTTACTTGATATAATACAATGGCATGTTTATTTCCCATAAAATAATTGTCATTTTATTGCATGAATCCTTGATCACATGCATAAGTTTTCATTGAATATACTATTGTTTCTTTCACTTTGGTTGGTTTGTGATTCATTGCAGGACCAATATCACAAGAGCACCGGAGTGGAGCAAGGATAATAAATATAAAAGTAAGTGATATTCAAAGTTATGTCACCCATATCTTGTTTGATAGTAAATTCAATGATTGGAGCTTAGGGAAAGCGCCATGTCCTGTCTCGTTTTGTTCTAGATCTAGGTGGATCTAGGGAGATCAGTTTATTTCTGCATTCACCGATTTATCCAATAACAGTAGCATTAGAGAGTGTGGCATATTAAGGGCCATAACCCATAGTCCTTTTGAGCCCATCAAACTAAGCATTATTGTAGATAGAGTCATCATGAGTTTAACATTGATTAATGTAATGGGAGAAAATCATAATGGACAACACCTCCCTTTTTATTAATTGAGCTTCATTCATGGATGCCCCCATATCCATAAGAAAATGATGGGATAGTTCCATCATTCTTTGAAATCGATGACATAGACAAGGATTTTGAGATGTTTCCAGTTTCCCGATAAGCCTTTATGATGTTTCCTTGAACCTCTGTAATTTCTCTCATGCACTGTCACATTCATATACAAAGTTCACTAATTATCTCTCCCATCCTAAAGTGCATCAACAGTCGTAATATTCCATGTTGGTGCAAGGAATGTTGTGAACACTCAATTCCCCAGTCTACAAAGTTGCAATGAGTAACTGGGAAAAGAGAATGTCGATGTATTTGGAGAGTAGGAGAGGAATAGTATGAGAAGAGAATTGATCCACGTTGCTTCTATAAATATCTCTCCATTAATGCAAAATTCTTGCATGGAAGATGATAACATCTCCATTGAACTACCCTTGAACTCATTGTTCTACACCCCAGGGGATCCTATGTGAGTACTTTATTATTTAGTAAATTCCACATAAAAAATTGTGACTTAGATAGGAATTTCAACGACCATACCTTTTTCCATCACCATTGTGAAGAATATTCATTCCCTCATGCAACCAAGGCCCTATAGCCTTCTCTAGGAGCATAATCCCTTATTAGATTCAAATACCAGACCAATGTATCTTCCTTGTGACCCTTACAAAACTTGATTTGAGACTTCCAACATATCTATCCCAAGTATCAACATCTTCGTCCTGGAAAATAGGTCCCTCTAGGTAAGCCAACCTTGGTGACAAGTAGTATTTTTATTCAAGTTATCTCTCCAGGACAAATTATAAAAGCCTCGATACCCTAAAAACATTATGATATGATGTGGAAGCATGTAATTTTCACCACTACCTATACATGGGTCCATCCCTACTTGTAGCTTTGTTCTTCTACCAACACACCATAGAAGCTTGTTTCCAACCGAGGGGAAGGCTAAAATCATTGCTTGCTAGATGATGTATACATTGATTAAATTCTTGATAGAATTCCTTATCCAACCCTCCATTGAATCTAGAGAAATTTTTTTTTCTCTTACTACCTGAGCCCATAATCCTAGAGGTACAAATGGATGTCGTAAGAAGAGTGAAGACCCTCAAGTTACAAAGAAGCCAATTTCATAAAAGTTGCCTTATTATAACAAGCCAATTAGGGAAGTATTGAACAATGTGTCAATAACTAGGAAATCCTTGTTGAACTCTTAAAGTTCTTCAAGGGCATGTTTTGACATATCCATTGTCTGAAAGAAAATAAGAAGTAAATGAAGGTATAACACAAGTTCTGATAAGGCTAAGTATGGAATTGATTTTGGATTCAAGAGTGGCCTATATTGTAAGATTTTTCATTCAACCTTTCTTAGAAGAGGAAGTTCAACAATTGGGTGCCTTTGAGGGTCACCAAGAACCTTTTTCATCTTAAATTCTTCCATGGTTTTCACAAATCTTACAATCTAGGCCATTCTATAAAAGAGAAGACTCACACCCCAAAGCATACCAAGATAACAATAATGGGATGCCAATTATGATATGAATCAAGTAAACAAGGACCCCAATAAGTTTGTTACATACAATAAAATCTAGTATATTCTCCAAGCAAAACTTGGGTTCCATATATATTTGCTCGCTAACTTATCTTCTCATTTTTTTGAGTGTTGGTACCACAAACTTATATTCGCAGGATAACTTATTTTCTTGTTTTAACGAGTATAGGTACCACCAAATAGATATTTTTCAGATCTATCTTCCTTGAGTGATGATCAAGATATACTCAGAGAGGTTGAAAGTGAGATGTGTTGTACTAGATCTACTAGTTCTAGATCAACCAGATCTGAAAAGGTAAGGAAACGATTCCATAAACGCATGCAATTTTTTATTTCCAATGAAGGGTCATGTAATTATCATGATGCGAGAATAGGTGACATTGATTTTCCATTGAGGTATATAGATCTAGTGTAATGATGGGCACCTAAGGAGCTACCTAAAGTGGACACATATTTCTTCATCAATGGAATGATGTATCACATTGCTCCTTCGTCCTTACATGGATTGGGGTTATTTTCCATGGATGGAATAAAGGTTGGCTATGGAACTATAATTTAATTGATGGAGTATGTCAGATCATTATACAAATACAATCATTGGTTGATGTTGGTATGATATATGCGAAGTATGCGTAGATACAGAGTTGCCGCAAATTATATACAACTAGTAGATAACAATCAAAATAAAGGGGAAACTATGTATATTGATGGAAGGCCAAAAGCTTCTGGAAACATTGTGGGATTTATAAATAGTACACGACCAGTGGAAACAACTAAGAAACCGAATTGCATATTTGAGGTATGCAAAGGAAATCGTATATTTGTATGTGCAACAAAAACAATAGTTCCAGGTGAAGAGTTGTTGATCGATTACAACTTAAATCGAATAGATGGAGGGGGTGAGGCTATGGGGGTAAATATATTACATACCATTCAACTCAACCTTTGATCAATCATAGTTGTAATTTATCGCTGCAATATTTCAATTTTTTACTTCATATATTTCATTTTTCATTATTTATTTTATGATATTACTGCAATATTTCATTTTTTTAATGTTACAATTACTTTCATAACTCTTGTTGATTAATTTATTGTGTCAACATATGTCCAGGGCGACCATGATAAATCACACGCTACATATGTCCAGGGAGACCATGATAAATCACACGCTACATCTGTCTAGGGTGACCATGGAAATGCACCCGTTGTGCCTCAGTAGGTAAATGTTAAATATAGTAACAAATTATGACTACAACATCTAAATTTTTGAAATTTCATTATTTATTTTCTAATATTACTGCAATATTTCATTTTCTTAATGTTACAGGTCAATTTCATAAATTTTGTTGATTGATTTATTGTGTCAACTTCTGTGCAGGGTGATCATGGAAAATCACCTGCTACATCTGTCCAAGGTGACCATGGAAATGCACCCGCTGTGCCTCATCTGGTAAATGTTAAATATAGTAACAAGTTATGAATACAACAACTAAATTTCTAAAATTTCATTATTTATTTCCTGATATTACTGCAATATTTCATTTTTTTAATGTTACAGGTGAATTTCGTAACTTTTGATGATTGATTTATTGTGTCAACTTCTGTCCAGGGTGACCGTGGAAAATTGTTGGGTATGTGTTATATTCTTTGCATGTGTGTGTGTGTGGGTGCATCAGATACGACAACAACGTCTGACGATCCCTTCACCTAGAGCTATGCCATGTGCATCAGGCTCTTTCCTAGGGGGGTCCCAGGGGGGGCATGTATGCCCCCCCCCCTGGTTACGCGTAGCATTCGACGCAACGCCCCGAAATTTTTTTTTGGGCGGTTTTTGCTATTTTTAGCGGATTTTGCTATTTTTAGCTGATTTGAAAATTAATCTCGGATTAAGGGATTAGGGTTTTGGTATCTATGGAATACCTAAAAACATTGTATATATTTTATGGCGAATGGTGAAATTCGATATAATGAAAATAAGAAAGGTTTTCCCGGTTGAGGGTTTTCCCGGTTGAGGGTTTTCCCGGTTGAGGGTTTCCGGTAAAAATCTCTGTGTACTCTGTGTATGAGCCATTGATTAATTTTTGTATTTCTTAAGAATCTATATGCATTTATTTACTTCACAGGTTTAAAACTTACATGTGGTATCAGAGCACGTTTTTGGCTTCAGAGGGACGCCTTTGTTGCTGAGGGTTTGGCTCGGTCTTGATAGATCAA
>SNQJ01S0005540.1:203388-221253 GCA_010110895.2 Picea sitchensis | reverse complement strand
TTTAGTTTTTGTTTAATTCTTGTTAATAGTTTAGTTGTTTTCTTTCTAACCTTTTACATCACAGCTGTCATGACTAGAAGAGCCCAACTAGGCATGTAAGCACTCACTTTTTGCTCACACATCGACGAAAAGAGTGCAAACACACTCTAAGTTCCAAAATGATCCTTGGGGGAGGGCGCAACTTTCTAGGTGGTTAGGGAGCTGAAAATATTCACTTTTGAAAAACCCTAATTTTTGGGTACGGTAACAGTCACGTTTTTCCTCTTGCAAATTGTGCTTCCTTCAGGTTGGCTCTAATACCATGTTAATGTTTATGCCATTATTATAGTTCTTTTCATTTCAATAGATAATAGCATCATAAGAACAAGATCACTGAGAAATACACATTCACAAGAGACAAAATTTATCCTGGGAAACCCTCTAGGGGAAGAAAACCCAACAAAAACTTCCTTATCATAAATAGCTTATACAATGTTCAAGAGATAACTCAAACCAATACAGAAAGTCCTCTCCAAGAGATGCACCACTCTTCTTCTCCTCTCTCCAACTGGTAATTGCAGCTTGCCTCATAAGAGAATGAGCAAGTGAGTTGTGTGTTTGAAGTGAGGTGCTAACCTCTTATTTATATCAAACTGGCACGTGTGAAAGGTCACAATTTGGCAGGGCCAACCTCTCACTTTGGGTGGGTAAACCCACCTTTAATTAATTTTGGGTCTTCTATTATAACTGTTGGGGCCGACTTCTTATTCTGCACTTTGTAATTGTCAGATGACCAATCTGCAAAAGGGGATTTGGTCCTTATACAATTACCGACATGATTAATCCTCAATGGGGATTAATCCAATTACAATAATAATAATAATGACATGATTAATCCACAATGGGGATTTAATCCAATAATAAAATAATAATAAGAATGCTCTTCGCAGTTACATTATTTCAACACTTTCTTCTTAATATTGCAATTGGCGATCGTGTTTTAAATTCTGCAAGAATATTAGTAGAAGTGATTTTGTATTTAACAGTGGCATATAATTTTTAGATCAGGAGAATCCAGGCAATACATAATTTGTATTGAAATTTCGACATGGTATCAGAGCGCAGAAGATTCCAGAAGCTGAGTTTGTGATTAGATAGAATTTGAATTTGCAGAAAGACTTTCTTGGTGCTACAACTGATTCAAGATTGAAATGACTTTCAATGGATTGAGGTTAGAGTATGTAATCAAGGGAAACTCAAACTACATTACTTGGAAGGATAGGATGGAGGTAGTACTCGAAGACAATGGCTTGAAGGAATTCATTGACAAAGATGTTCCTAAGCCAGATGATGCGAATCTTGATGCATGGAAAAAGAAAGTGGCAAAGGTGAGGAGGATCTTGTTGGAGGGAGTACGAGACCACATTGTCTCAAACCTCCATGGGAAATCCATGCCATATACAATGTGGAAGGCTTTGATATATCTATTCTAAAACAACAACGACCATAGGAAATTGGTGCTCAAAGATAAATTCAGGAAGATCAAGATGGAGAAGGGCGTCTCCATTCCAAAATATCTCACGAAGTTTCTCCAACATTGGGCTGAGCTGGGGAGTGTGGGAATAATAGTCGTTGATGATGATTTGGTGAGATTGGTTCTCCTAGGACTTCCCAAGAATTGGCACAGTTATCGAGAATCTGTCAATGGAAGGGAAAAATTACCAGTTTGGGAACGACTATGGTCGGATCTAGTGCAGGAGGAGTTCAAGCAAAACACCAGAGATTGTGCTTCATCAAAGCATGATCATGAAGAGGATTGTGCTTTGGCTTCCAAGGAAAGGAGAGGGAAGGGGAATAAATTCCATTCAAAATCTGATTCTAAAGTCAAGAAGTTGGATTTTTCCAAAGTGAAGTGTTTTCACTGTCACGAACATGGGCATCTCGCTACTAACTATCCGCAAAGGAAGAAGAACAAGAAGGTTACTGGATTTGCAGTTGGTGAGGCCCCTGCCTCGCAATTTGAACTTGACTTATCTATGATTTCATGCATGGCTTCAAGTGCATTGGGATTGGTGTGGTATTTGGATAGTGGCGCTTCCTTCCACATGATGGGAGATCAGGAGCTTTTCAGTGACTTGGAGGAGAAAGATCTCAAAATGCATATAGAGATGGGCGACAATGGATGATACAGTGCGAATGAAATTGTTACCATTAAATTTTAGAGGGATTAAGGCAAACCATTTTAATTGAAATATGTTATGCATTTTCCAGGTCTGAAGAAAAACCTAGTCTCAGTCGCAATGCTGGAGGACAAAGGCTATGACGTTGTTTTCACTGATGCAAAATATTTCCTGCGACATACAACAAAGGGTCAAGTCAAGAAGATAGGGATTTGAGTTAAGAATATCTACAAGTGGAGGTAGATGGTTGCACTACCATGATGAGCAAGGCAAAAAAAGTGGTGAACCGGGATGGGTGCGAATTATGGAACAGGCGATTGGGCCATCTTCATCATGGAGCCTTGAAAATCATGAAGCAAATATCTACTGGACTTCCAATGGGAACACTTGCTCAGATAGATCAGTGCAAGGTTTGCACCACGAGGAAGTATGTAAAGTCCACCTGTCATGAAAAGGATAACTGTGCTTCAGTGATCCTAGAGAGAGTTCACACAGACGTGTGTGGATCATTCTCGATTGCTTGAACAAAAAAACATAAGTATTATGTTATTTTTGTTGATGACTTTTCTCGTAAATGTTGGATCTTCTTCATGTAGAATAAGGATCTAACATTCTCAAAGTTCTGTGAGTTTAAATCATTGGTGGATAAAGAGTAGGGGAAGCAAGTGAATTCTCTGAGGAGTGATAATGGTGGGGAATGCATCTCTAATGAATTCAAATACTTTTGCAACAAAGAAGGAATTCAAAGATAACTCATAGCGCCTCATAACCCACAACAAAATGGGGTCGCGGAGAGGAAGAACATAATGATCGTGGGTGAAGAACGAGTGATGTTGCATGATCAGGGCCTACCGATGCATTTGTGGGTGGAAGCATGAAACACTGTGGTTTATGTGAAAAACTATTTTCCTCATAGAGTACTTGGCATGAGTACACCTGGAGAATATTTCACTGGTAAGAAGACTGATGTTTCTCATTTTAAGATCGTTGGCTCATCTATTTATGTGCATGTGACCAAGGATGCCAGGAAGAAGCTAGAACCGACTACTGAAGTTGGGATATTTGTGGGGTACACAGAAACACCCCATAATTATCATGTGTATTTTCCTAACAGTAATATGACTGTTATGCGATGGGATAAAAAATTCAATGAGGGGAAAACCATGCAGTTGTCGCTTGAGAGAGAGAGCTAGAATTGCATGTAGAGGAGGAACTGTTGGCTCTCAAAAATGAGTCTCAAGATGTGGATCAACCACATGAGGAGGTTCATGGAGTGGATGAATCCACTCAAGAAGATATATCCATCAGAAATGGCAGAAAGCGCACCACGAAAGCTGATAGATTGAGACTAGATGTTGCACAGAATGTGGGAGCCCCTACTTCACAGCAAAAACAAAGATAATCTCCTAATCGATTTACTGGATACATGGATCTCATGAGAAAATGTATTGTGACTGAACCATCTTCCTTTCAGGAAGTAGTGCAATATCCCACTTGGGTTGATGTTATGGTGGAGTATGACTCCATTGTCAAAAACAGTGCATGAGAAATTGTCCCAAGACCAGTCAACAAATCAGTGGTAGGTTCAATATGGATCTACAAGGAAAATCAAGCTACTGATGGGAGTGTGGAGAAATACAAGTCTAGGTTTTTGGACCAGGGCTTCTCATAGATTGAGGGGACAGATTATGATGAAACCTTTGCACCTGTCGCAAGGTACTCTTCCATAATATCCATCTTTGCACTCTCATCGCAGATGGGTTGGCGAATTCATCAGATGGATGTAAAAACTATGTTTCTCAATGGGATCATTGAGGAAGAAGTGTACATTGAGCGGCCATAATGTTTTGAGACCTTTGACGAGGAGTCGCATGTGTGCAGACTCAAGAGAGTGTTTTATGGGCTGAAGAAAGCACCCCGTTCTTGGTACACTCAAATAGACAACTATTTCACCATACTGGGCTTCACCAAAATTGAAGCGGATGTAAACCTATACAAAATTGTGGTGGAGGGTAAGATTTTAATCATTTTTCTTTATGGTGATGATTTAATACTGAATGGTGATGAGAAATTGATACCCTCATGCAAGGAGGACCTTGCAAAGGGGTTCGAGATGAAGGATTTGGGCCTTCTTCATTATTTCCATGGATTGGAAATATGGCAGCGATATGGTGAACTTTTTTTGTCTCAAGGAAATTATGCAAGGGGGATACTAGGTAAGTTTCACATGGAGGGTTGCAAACCCATGGATACTTCTCTTCCAGGAAACTAGAGGAAAGAGGATGCTACTTCTGGAGAGGTAGTGGATGCTACTGTCTATAGACAATTAGTGGGTTCACTAATGTATTTAGTGAACACAAGACCAAACATTTGCTATGAAGTTAACCAGCTAAGTCAAGCAATGGTTAAGCCTACCAATAGATTTTGGAAGGAGGGTAAGCATGTCCTGAGATACTTGAGGAGCACAACTGAGTATGTCTTATGGTACAGACATACGGATGAGGTGAAGTTGCATGGCTTCAGGGATGTAGATTGGGCGGGCAACCCAATGGACAGAAAGAGAACATCAGGGGGGATCTTTAGTATCAGATGTACAACTATTTCTTGGTACAATAGGAAGCATATATTCGTGGCACTCAGTTCAATGGAAGAAGAATACATGACAACAAGTCAAGATGCATGTGAGGTTATCTGGATGAGAAAGATCTCGGTTGGTTTGTTTGGTTCTCATTTAGATCTGACAGTGATTCATTGTGATAATCAGAGTTACAATAAAATCTCGACTAATATTGTGTTTCATGATAGATCTAAGCATATAGATATCTGGTATCATCATCTCAGAGATTTTGTACGACGGAAGATCATGTTGCTTCAGTACATTCCTACGGAAGATCAGGATGTAGACATTCTGACGAAGGGGCTCACCAGGAGAAAATTCAAATACCATAGAGACAAGATGGGGGTGAAGGATAATCCATTTCTTGTTGAGAGGGAGTGTTGAAAAGTCAACAAGAAATGTGTGTCTAATTTATTTTTCCCTTAAATAAATTGGACAATAAATATTAATCTATTATCTCATAATTACTTGAAATAATTAACTGAAATGGAAAATCAGTTAGCTATAGGAAATTCGAGTTCAAAGGGTGACTGGTGGGACATGGAAGTCAAATTAGTTGTAACTAAGTGACTTGAAGTTGTAACAGAGTTATAAGTGTAGTTATGTGAGTTGTGAAGTAGTTTAACACAGTTAAGTGAGTTAAGCTCAGTTGTACTAGTTGTAACTGAACTTACACTAGTGAGAGTTCAGTGAATTAATTATTAATTAATTCATAATTAGTGATCTAACATGAAACTAAAGAGTTACCGCTATTAACTACATGCATGTCAGATCCAGTGGATACCCAGTTGAGATAACAGGTGAAAGGGACAATTTGGCTATTTGTTGTGATTTGAGTGAAGTGCACTCATGCAATCACACACACACTAGATGTTCCCATGAGCAATGCACAACCTAGGCAAGAGTAATTCAAATCATTTGTAGGGCTTTCCATTGCATGGATTGCACAGAGGAGGCAGGTTGTCTGGAGGCAAAGAATTGGAACATGTATTTGCTGATTTTTGTATGATAGTGTGAGACGATTGTATTGTATTGAGAGATATTGGATTAGAGTTTTGTATGATATTGTTTCATGATCCATGATATACATAATATATGATAGTGGGTTTTTTAGCTTTATGCTTTCCCAGTAAAACATTTGTGTTATGTGTGATTGATCTTTCTTCTTGATATTGCAATTGGTGATCGTGTTTTAAATTCCACAAGAATATTAGTAGAAGTGATTATGTATTTAACAATGGCATATAATTGTTAGATCAGGAGAATCTAGGTAATACATAATTTGTATTGAAATTTCTATATGAGAGCCCTCCCATGGTTTCAGAGAAAGAGTTGAAGGCCGTGATAGAGGATAAAAAGGAGAACTTGTTTAAAAAACAAGGAAGACATCCACGACCTGGTCAAGAAAGGTACAACACATGTCATCTTATTAGTGAAATATGCTCATTTATTTTTTTCTTTCTTGTTTTAGGTAACAATTCTGATTTTTGATGTTTTTCAAAATTTCCATATATAGTCTAGTTGACACCTCCAAAGAAACCAAGGATAGAATGGAAAAGCACGAGCATCATAAAATAGGCCAGGGTGGCTATGGAAAGATAAAATCTTGAATTAGAAGAATTAAATGATTAATTGTGGTGAATATTTATTTAACAGTAGAAAACAAATATCTTTTTTTGTTATTGGTAATTTTAATGGTGTTATGCATTGCAGTTAAATATGTTCAACAATGTTGCCACTGAGGAGGACCTAAATCTTGGTTACAAGCATGGTTTTAAAAGTGTGATTGAATATAGGAGAAGCCCGGGGCAGACTCCAATCTCCCTAGCCACACAGGTAAATAAAATGAATAAGAAAACCGCAGTAGCATTCTTGTAAAGTCTATTCATATTTTATTATATCACCCTTAACTAAGTATTTATGTTTGTTTTCAAGAAATAGTGCAACCAAAACAATGAATATAGTGGTATTCAGAAGACACCACTTCATACTAGGGAGCACATGTCCAATGATAGTGGGCAATAGAGTACCCATTCTGGTATGTATGCTTCAGAATTAGAAATATTTACTGTGATTGTAGATATTTATTTCATGAATTATAATTATATACTATCTTATTAAAATGGAAGAACATGTAGCTCAGGAGGGTGAACTTCAAGATGAACCAAGTGGACAAGAAATTAAGAAATTAACGCACCAACTTTCACAGCCACACAGATAGGTAAAGAACAATATTGTAATGTTAATCAAAATAATGAAATAGTTATTTCAATTATATTTCAACATATCGATATGATCATTTTAGTTGTTTTAGTTCATGCCCCTACATAGATTCCTCCACACCCTTCTCAACGATGTACCAAAAGTATGGTACATGAGTGCATGGAAACACAAACAATAGAAGGACAAGGTGCAAGAAATACAATGTCAAAGGATGATTAAGATACCCCAATCGTCAATTTTATGAATGTAAAAAAACATAAATCAAAGAAAAAATAGATGTATAAATTTATGACTTATATTTGGATGTTTATCGATGTTTCTAGTATGAAACGTTGTTTATATGAATTACATCATTATGCTTCAATGTTTATATGTCCATATGTTTTAATGACTATCCTAGTTATGCATGAATGTCTATATGTTTTCTATATAAACAAAATCATTTGTTTTGTATGGGGAATTGAGAGCGATGTGAGAAGCGTGTGAGGGTGGGGGGCATATGATTTTCCACCTTCACGTGGTTGGCCACGTTTAGTAGAGAATAACCTATTCGCAAAACAAAGAGAAGATCATTAAGGTGTGCTACCACTTAAACTCATTAAGGTATGCGACCACTTAAGTTTTTTCTATAGTATTTTACATAACTAAATGCATGTTTATGTGCTTATATATTATTTACTCATATAAAGAATTTGTCTTTTATGATTCATGCAGGTCTTGGTGATGGAAATGCATCTCGTGGAAAAATATTATCAATTTGTATGGGATAATGGATCTAGTGAAAGGACAATGATAAGGTAAGGGTTTTGACGTGTTTTTTAAAGCATAGAACTCAATGTAGAACTTATGGAGACATAGAAATGTAAAAATACAATTTTGATTATTGTTAAGATATTCATAATTTCTAGTACATTACTAGCATCAAATTAATGTATGAGACCCCTATGTTTGTGGGATGCATAGAGGGTTTATTCATTTTCCCACAAACAAGTGTGTCTCCACATGCATATTGAATTTTATGAGTAATTGAGTTGATGAGTTTATATGATATACGTTGGCTTAATTTGTTTTTTATATGAATTTAAGCATGCTTGAGGTTTTAATCTAATGATTGGTACACAATTTGTATTTGGAATAATACTTTCATAATTATGATGGTGAATTCAAATTGTAGAGGACACGTTATTGTCATGAGTTAAATTTCTTAGTAAGGATACTACATTTTCGAGAATTTATGGTTTCACCAAGGGTTCTTGTAGAGACCTTGAATAGGTCCCACTCAAGGGAATGAAAAGAACCCTCTTTTCTATGATATTCTCATTTCTATAGTAGTTTACAAGTTCATGTAGTAGTTTCATGCAAGTTATCACAACAGTTTCATTTTCTTCATGTCATTTTATTTCAATCCATTTTAATTCTACAATTTTACCCCCCCCCCACCCACACAACATTTTCTACACCAGGTAGTGTTTCCTTTGAAACTATTGCTAGTTAATTTGAAATTCCCTCAACCTACACATCCTAATTCATCTCAACCATCTAGATCTTGGTATCCACATACAAACTGACAAACAAATCATTTCGGGAACAAGTGAATCCAACAATTTGCTTGAGGATAATGGTGACCATTCTTCTTGTGTGTTAACTTTTGGGTCTACAACCCCTTCAAACTTTCCAATCAATTAAGACACAAAATTCCAACCAGATCCAATTAAATATCCACAATTCAAAGGAAAATATTCTAGTGGAGAAAAATTCCTCCTTGTGTACACATGATCCTCTTCTTCAATGGCCCAAACTAGTGATCTCCCTCTAAGTACAAAAGAATATGATCCACCCTTCTAAGAATTAAAGCATACAATAAACCATTCCCATGAAAGACCATATGGTTGTATTACCATAGGACTCCCAACTCTACCTACATTCTCTCTACCCCTTGTGCAACTCCATATGGTCGCGGAACCTTGTGCCCTAATGTGACATTCTCCCTATGTGGATCTCTCTCCTCGTTCCCTTTAGTGTATCCAAAATTCAACTTATAGGTTATGTTGAAGGTTGATCCTTCCTCCCTAATAAGATAATGGCTCATTGTGTGTTAGAAGAAAGGGTAGGCACCTCCATTTTGGGATGTCTTCTTCACTCTAGGTTGAGGCCCAAGTTTCTTGTTAGGTGTAGTTTGCGGGTTGTTGCACCTAGCTTGGGATTTCCAACAATAATATTTGTTATTCTTATGCCTATTAGATTGAAAATCCTTTGCCTTCAGAGAGGAAGTTGCTACATGCCCATGCTAAAAAAATACTCTACAACAAAAACCAATATGTTCATAGTCTAGTCAATGTGTTCCATGATTTCTTTGGTTTTTTCTCTATCTTCTTCTTCCTCTATTGCATAAAGTTCTTCAAAGTGTTGCCTAGATGCTTCTTTCACTTCTATGAAATCTTCTATCTTCTACCCTCTTTCTAAGTACATTATTTTAATTATATTCCTATGCCCCTGTGCTTTAGTGTTCTTGTGAAATAAAAAAGTGTTTCTATCTCCCGCTTTCAACCAAAGGCTCCATGATCTTAATCGCCATTCCTCTTCCTCCTTTCTAAAGACCACATGAAACTTTTGGTTCATGTCTCTTTCTTCCTATAACATGTGATCAATGACCTCCTCCTCTTCCATTTGTTTTTGTATTCCTTCTAGTTGTTTTTGACATTCTTTCTTTTATTGTTCTAGAGGAATACATAATATTTTAACCCAATATTTCATAATTTGTTTGACTGCCTTTAGTTTAGATTCCTAGATATAGTTCAAAGACCCTATAATTGGTTTCTCCCAAGTATCCTCTACAAGAGCCAAAACTTCCTCCTTTTGAAGCCAGAGAGGGTTAAATCTAAAAGGAATGGGCCCTAAATTTTATAAGGGTTCAAAGTTTATACCAATAGGCTTATGATCAAAGACAACAAAAGGTATAATTTTAGAAGAGAAAATATAATTAGAGATTAAAAATCACTATGAATGAGAAACCTATCCAAATAAGCCACAATGAAACTACGATTCACTCTTTTGTTAATCCAAATATACTTTCCTTTGGTTGCTTTTACATCTGAAAGATCCCAATCAGAAATTAAATCCTCCATTCTTTCTCTCATGGGGTCATGAACTATATTACCTCCCTTTTTCTCCGATTTTATCAAAATAGTGTTGAAATCCTCAACCATAATTCTAGAGTTTGAACCATACTTTTTCCATGTATCTAATGTTGAAATCCTCAACCACAATTATCATAATTTTGCATATAGGAATAAAAATACATGTATCACATAAGGGACCTTTTGACAATCTAGATGTTTGAATCTTCTAAACAGAGATTGACCAAGGCAGTGATAATTATGTATGAAAAATAAGCTTTGATTTTCTAGGCACTAAATTTAATATCTATGATGAACCACATGCGTACTTATTTGGTGCAAGATTACTTAAACATCAGATATCTTACACATTATGTGATGTAAACATGATCACAACTCCTCTTGAAATAGTTTCTGAAATTACAAAATCCCTAAGTTGTTCAGGTGGGTTATGACTTGAAGATGCATTTCCTAGAGGTAGTCAAAGAGGTGGATCTGTAGGGGTAGCTAGTCATGACCAGATAATGGAATATGGATCCAAAGGATTGCTTGCTTATTTTGACCTTTTTATGTAAGATGGGGAATGTTAATCATAGAATAACTCAAATATTTTATAAAATGGTTGCAATGGCTCAGTTTGTTTATGTCATTCATTCTCTCATCATTGCAGCCAAACAACTCCAAAAGTTTGATTGTGGTAATGAGGATAAAATTGAGTCACTTTATCTCCTCCCAAGGACACTGGGAAAGAGTGCAATCATATTTATGGAGACGATTAATCACATCAGCCCCCTCTTTTGTTGTTAGGAAGCATGCCACTAGATTTGTATTATCACTCAACAAAAGCAACTGAAGGTGACAAATCTAGTTTACTTGTCTGTCTCTTTTTTTTTCACTTAACCTATATGACATCTACTACAAAAGCAGCTTCAAATTCATTCAAAATGAGAAACACGAAAAGGAAAAATCGATATCATCCTCCTGAAGTTCTGGAAACTCTAGATAAGCTAGCTATCATTTAAGAGAAACTGATTATTGCATGTTTAAAGGTGTGGGATTCCTTTCTTGAAGAGTTTAAAGTTCACTATAAATATTTATGTCTATTGTGAAAACTTCATATGTCCATTTTTTCAAATGTACTCCCTGGCATAGAAGCAAACAACTACAACTCGGTTCAGTTGATGTGTGTGATAGGGCATTCTCATTATAGATCATTTGAATATCATTCCAAAATATTTTTCTCTTCCAATAGTAGATCAGGCCTAGGTCACATATCCTCCTTTACTCTGTTTGCATAAATGAGGTCTATTAGGAACTTCATAATCCTTTAGAAAATATAGCAGATAGAAAATCTATTCTTGGTAATATAATTGACATGGAATCCCATAATATAACTGTGTGAAAATTTTTAATGAGACAAAGAGTTCATTTAATTAGACAAGGGTTTGTTACCAAATATGATAACCATGGAGCCTTCAGTTATTGGATATGGGTGTCTTATGCATATCTATACCAAAGGTGTTAGGCTTCTAAAGAAATGAATATGATTAAGGGAATGGAGGCTTATGGTATAAAACACAACACAAAGATGTATTCAATTTTGATTAATGGATATATGCAATCAAATGACCGTGCAAATGCCTTTTCCATTTTATTTTAAAAGAGATGATGAGATAAGGTTTCAATCCTGATTTTGTAGCTTATAAAATTATTTCAAATGTATTTTGTAAACTTGGTAACATAGACCATTCCATTAGAACTCTTAATCAAGACCATTGTTGTACACACCTACCACACTTAGAGGGGGGGGGGGGGGGGGTGAATGAGTGTGGGTCTCTTTTTCCCAAAAAATCCTTCTTACACAAAACTCATTAGTTAGCATTCAACATTTACTTATTAATCATTGTTTTCATTTATAACTAGTTAAATGTGAACACATATCAGCAACATAGATCATCGATGAGTCATCACCACAAGGAGCACAAAGAACACAAGATGTATGTACAATTTTATTTTTATTATGGACTACAATCCTTGGGGTTTTTTAGCAACAACTAAATAGAGTACAACACTACAAGATCACCAACTCTATAATGAAAGACTCATCTTACACCCTTAGCATCAACTGCGATGAGGAAACAATCCTCAACAAATATCAATCTACAATAGGTATGCGACCTGTCAGTAGTGAAGCTCGTGTGTGTACATGTCTTGCCTCACTATAGCCCGCGTATGTACATGTCCAGTGTATAAAACATCCTGTGTATACCTTTTGAGCTATTAGGGTTTATCCTTTTCATCACATACTCATATCCTCTGCAACCAAAAATCACACTCTCTTTTGTCCCTCACTATCCAATCTGACCCACAACCAGTCACAACACATCCAAGCTCTCCAACAACTAACTCATTCTTCTCAACCATACAATATGAATGATAACTCAAACATGTATAAGCAATTGGTATACCATAGCAATTATATCACGATTGAATCACAAGAGTATTGCTCACTCCATCAACCAGCATAAACCACATCATAGAAATGATACCAATAATTCCCTACAACAAGCAATAGTATCCATCAAGACAATAATGTAACCATACCAGAGTCTTAGTGACAGATCTGAGTGCATAGAATGCAAATCTAGAACCTGCTGCAGTCTTCAACATCTAGTCATCAGCTCAAACATAAATCTCCATGATTTTATCCACTGTACATGCCCTGTCCTCATACATCCTCATAAATATCCATGATTCTATCCACTGTACGCGCCCTGGCCCATTATAGCCCACATACACCCTAGAAACTAGGGTTTCTGAAGCTCCGAGAATTTTATCGTCAAGATCTACGATATTGTCAAAACTTTGATGCGTCCATGAGATCCTCCTCATGATCTCTTTCTCACAATAGATCTTCAATCATTGTTGTCCCTAGACCAATTTTTGGGAGATCCTTCGTCAAGTTGACCTATTTTGGGACTTCGACAGCCTGTTAAAGGAGGAGCACAAGACGAAGCAAAGATCGTGGGATCTCGGCCCCTTTTTGGGTCCTTTTTGGGATTTGGGATTATGTAATAGGTATGGGATGTCGGCCCATGGGTTTACCCATGTTTATCCCTATTTTGTAAAGTATAAATAGGTTCTAAGGAAATGTAGTGAGGATATGTGTATAGAAGGAAGTTACAAATGGATAAGTTCTAGATCTATGTGATTGAAGGATTGTAAGTTCTTTGTGCATACTATGTGAAGCTTGCAGAACTGAGTGCAAGTGACTGCAGAAGGCTTAGTGTTGTATCCTAGCTTAGGGAAGGAGGATCTAGTGAGCTGCACAGATCTCCTGTCCTATGCGAAGTAGAGTTTTGAGGCTCTGTGCATGTAACCTATTGAAGAATCTAATAAATAAGAAGAGTTGGTGGACATAGCCCTAGGGTGGGGATGAACCATGTAAATACTGTGCTATTCTACTTTGTCCCATGTGTTGATGTGTTTTTTCCTTTATTTGCTAAGTGCTTTGATATAGATAGATAGATCTATTTATGCTTTGTGCTAATGATGTATATGGATGTGGCTATGACCTATGTAAATGTTCTTAGTGCTTGAATCTGCTAGATCTAATCAACCTCTCTATGTTAAGTGCTTGATATGTTAGATCTGAGTCAATAATGCGATGCTTTGTTTCATTCGCGTAGTATATAGTGGTTAAATATTGATAAACTATCGGTGCTTAGTGCTATGTTAAGTATTACAGTCACAGATCTGTGTCCTAGCTAAGGTTGCAAACACCTGAGTCCTACAACTGTCCCCGCCTCTACCTCGAGTGAGACTTCATCTGCTTCATAGGTGTTGTCGAAAGGGTCGGTAGTTAGGGTTTTTTTAGTGTGTTGTTGTAGCATTGAACCCTGGGTCTGCCCTTGTGCCAACAATCATTCTCAAGATATCCACACCAAAGATGCTCTCACAAGAATCTCTCACAAAAATATCTCCATCAATACTCCAAAAGATATTCTCACAAGAAGCTCTCCATTGATCCACACAAAGGATGTTTTGCAAGAGACCATTGCTATCTCATTCATACTTTCATCCTCTAGGTCACTTAACCCATTTTCCTTATTTTAGGGTTAACTACTTTCCATAAATAGAAAGTTCTCCAATACTTTGTCATTTAAATATTCCTTCTTGATTTTGTCACCTCACTTAATCATTAAATAATCTTTCTTAATTTTGTCACTTCACTTTATCATTTAAATAATGATTTATTATTTTAAGGAACTTTGACTTCTTTGACCTTTGGGGGCTTCAAGCCTTCATATGTGGGTCCTTCAATTTCATACGACCATAACTCTCAAACCATGAGGAGTTATGTGATGTTCCACATATCACCAGAAATGGCATGACAAACACTATCCATCTAGGATAGTTTCACTGATCTGAAAATGATAAAGACTTGTATTCTTGAAAATATTTGCAAGTTTTAATTCAAGTGTTCTTATGCAAATGGATCAATTTTTCAAACACAACTTTTATACAAATAACATATTCAATATGCATATAAACAATAGAAAACACATAACACAACAAATGATAAAGGAGTTCACCCCTCTCTTGGGCTACATCTCCTGGTCCATCTTCCAATGGATATTTTGTATTATTTGCTAAAAGTGATAAAATATGTTCTTTACAATGCTCAAAATTCCAAATAGATGGCTCCAATGGCTTCATAACATCCAAAAACCCCTAGCTAGGATTTTTCAGCACCTCGTTTGACCAAAAATTGAAGAAGATAGGTTTCCTGGAAGTTCCCCTTCAAACTTGCTATCTCTGGATCGCCAAAATGCACCTCCTCCTCCTCAACCTAGCCCCCACGTGCATTTATGTGTTAAAACTTAGCATCGGGTGCAACCGCATGAACAATGCGAACTGTAGGACGGTTACGTGCCTAGCCCCTAATCGCCAAGGATCGTGGGCATGTGAAGCAAGATATGACCATGCACATATACACAAAGGGCCAAATTTTTAAATGGTCAGAAAGGTGTGTGCCATGGTGTGTGCCATGGTTACATTGTCTACACATAAGACTGGGGGTCGGGGCTAAGCCTCAGCCAGGACCGTGCCCCATATCAAATCAATTCAAATTCAAATAAATTATTTGCCATATATATAATAAGAAACATATGGTGACATGCTGGTCAAGCGACCCTTCCCAAAGCATTACCCCTACCTAAAATTTGCGGGGTCGAATCCTGCCAACAACATAAATTTTAAACCAACACCGGGGTGACACGTGGCAGCCATTGATTAGGCCACATGTCAGCATTCCATTCACCACCATTGCCATGTGTCATACACCAACTTGTCCACACGACTTCCAACCAACACTTGCCACATGTCATATGGCCCTGCCACATGTCGTACGGCTCTGCCACGTGTCTTACGGTCCTACCACGTTAACATCCGTACGAACTGTACGCACTGTACAGTTAGCACATTTTTTTTTGCATGTTTGTCGTTTTGAACAGAACGTGATATCTCTCTCATCCAACATCCATTTGAACCCAAACAAGTTGCATTGGGTTTGTGACGACAAGGCCTACGCTCCCATTTGATTTGAAGCAATTCTGAGCACTTTGAATTTTGAGCAAAATTTGATCCCCTGGATCACACCTCCCCATTGGAAAGATTTTGGACCTCCAAAATACTATTTTCAGTCTATCTGAAGATTAGGGTATAGTTCCCTCACCTTTCCAACCTCAATCCACTTGGCTTTGCTTGGATTTGTGCCTTTAAGACCAACTCGAAGATACTCCACATTTCCTCGTTTTGAAGTTGTCATTCTCCTGTCAAGGATTGTGTCTTCATGCAGTTATGTAAGATATTCTAGGGAGAAATCATCTATAGAAGGAATCTGAACATGTTCTCCTTGACCATCAATCAAAGGAGGCTCATACAATTTCAAATTCTCAACATTAACAACTGCATACATTTGCATATAAGGAGGCAAATCTAAACGGAAGGCATTGTTACTAATCTTGTCAAGAATCCTGAAAGGACCATATCGAATTGGTTTCAGTTTTTTACCTTCTCTTTTAAGCCTCTCTTTACTAATGTAAAGCCAAACTTCATCTCCAACTTGGAAACTGTGATCAACACACTGCTTGTCATGTCTTGTCTTGTACTTGGCTTAACTCTTTTCCAACTGCTCTTGTACCATTTGATGTATCGACTGAATTTGTTCAATGAACTTTTCTTCCCTATCAATGTCATATTGACCATCAATAGCAATATCCTTCCCAGAGATAAAATCTAAAGGAGATTTTGCCAAATAGCCAAAACATTTTTTCAAATGGTGATGTTTGAGTTGAAGAGTGCTTAGCTCAATTGTAAGCATGTTGAATGTAGTGTAAATGCTCATCCCAAATTTTAGGATGCTTTCTACAATAACCACGAAGAAGATGCACCACTATTTTATTTACCACTTATGTCTGACCATCGGTTTGCGGATGAAAAGTTGTTCTCTTTTTCTGTTTGGTGTCCATGAGTGCCCATAAACTTGACCAAAAACTTCCAATAAATCGAGAATCTTGATAAAAAATAATGGATTTAGGCAATCCAAAATGTACCCAAACATTTTGAAAGAACATTTGTGTCATTTGCTCAACTGTAACCTGCTTCTTACAAGGCATCAAAATACACATTTTTCTAAATCGATAAACCACAACATAAAGATAATCATGATTTCATTTAGACATAGGTAGACCTCCTACAAAGTCCATAGAAATACTTTCCCAAGGACGAGAAGGAACTGGAAGTGGAGTATACAAACCCAACTTTCAATTGCTAGGTTTTCTTGTGGCACATAACGAACATCCTCGAACATATCTTGAAACACTTTCATTCATTTTAGGCCAATAGCAGTACCTTTGAAAATTAGCCATCGTCTTGCCTACACCAAAGTGACCAGCAATAAGAGAAGAATGGGCTTCTCTTATTATGTTGATTCTTTCACCCCGTGGAATACATAGCTTTCCAAGATGATACAAAAGATTATTATGCACATGGTAATCCAATTCCTCAACATGGTTAGAATGACACAAAGTCTCATATACTTCTTTAAAATCAGCATCTAAAGCATATTGCTCAGCATAACTCTCATGCATGATAGGACTATGCTTAAGAATAACTGAAGCACTAATAATAGGCCTTGAAAGAATATCAACAACTTTGTTATAAATGCCCTTCTTATACCTTATGACCAAGTGGAATTATTGTAAAAAACCCATCCATCTGAAGTGCCTTTCTTGTTGTATCTTTGTTTGTGATTGTAAGTATTGTAGTGGTTGATGATCTGTGTGGACAATGGTTTCTTTCCCCAACAAATAATGTTTCCATTTTTTCACACTTTGCACCAATGCATACAAATCCTTATCATAAGTAGGATAGTTAATCACGGCACCATTAAAATTTTCAGAATGAAAACAAATGGGCTTATTATGTTGTAACAAGAATGCTCCCATTGCATAATTGCTTGCATCAGTTTGGATTTCAAAAGGTTGCCTCAAATTCGGAAGTGCAAGAACTAGCGTTGAACTGATATTCTCTTTCAAAGTATCAAAAGCCCTTTGTTTCTTGCCTCCCCATTAAAAAACTTGCTTGACACTTGTCACTGCATGTAATGGAGATGCAATGGAAGAAAAGTTAGCAATAAACTTTCTCCAATATTGGGTTGCTCCCAAAAAAATTCTTACCTCTGTCA
>SNQJ01S0005540.1:188041-201592 GCA_010110895.2 Picea sitchensis | reverse complement strand
TTTCCAATCCATAGTAGCTTTTTGCATATATGCCAATGGGTAAAATTGTTTTTTAATTGCAACAATAAAATCATTCCAAGAGGTTAAAATTTTACCATGTTTATTCATGTCCTTTTGAGTCTTGGCTTCCCACCAAATGAGTGTTGCACTATCCAATCTTAAAGAAGCAAGATGAATCTTAGTTTCATCATCTTGAATTTTTTGTATCCTACAATACACCTCAATCTGACAAATCCAATTATCTAATTTCTCAGCATTTACTTCTCCATTGTACATTGGCAATTCGAATTTAATATCAAGATTTAACAAAGGAATTTGTGAAGGAGTTTTACCATGCCCTTTTGGAGAATTCGAAAGAGATCTTGAACTGGTAGAAGAAGAAGAAGAAGATGGAGGTGAGGGTGGTGGAGAAGCACCATTCCCTCCATTTCCATTTGGAGTTTTATCACCACTGTTGCCCTTATGCTTTGAAGGGTTGGAGCCTTCACCTTGCAACCTTGTATTCCTTTCTTCCATCAAGAGTTTCATCATTTCTCTCATTTCCATGAAATCCTTTCTGAGATCTTCATCTTCTGTAGGAATATGTTCACGACTCTCTTCATGATCCATACTTGGTGAATGCCTCCTTGAAGCTTGTGGTGATGATATAATCTTTCTTCTTGAAGGATGAGAACTTGGCTCTACAAGTTGACCTTCTCCTCTTGTGAGTTTCAACTTTTTGAGCATCAGAAAAAAAACACTTGCAAATAATCAAGTCTTCAAAAACCTATTCTCTGATACCAACTTGATCTGAAAATGATAAAGACTTGTATTCTTGAAAATATTTGCAAGTTTTAATTCAAGTGTTCTCACGCAAATGGATCAATTTTGCAAACACAACTTTTATAGAAATAACATATTCAAGATGCATATAAACAAAAACAAATAACAGTGAACAGAAAACACATAACATAGCAAATGATAAAGGAGTTCACCCCTCTCTTGGGCTACATCTCCTGGTCCAGCTTCCAATGGATATTTTGTATTATTTTATCAAAGTGATAAAATTTGTTCTTTACAATGCTCAAAATGCCAAATAGATGGCTCCAATGGCTTCAGAACATCCAAAAAACCCTAACTGGGCTTTTTCGGCACCTCGTTTGGCCAAAAATTGAAGAAGATAGGATTCCTGGAAGTTCCCCTTCAAACTTGTTGTCTCTGGATCACCAAAATGCACCTCCTCCTCCTCAACCTAGCCCCCATGTGCATTTATGTGTTAAAACTCAGCATTGGGCGCAACCGCACAAACAGTGCAAACTGTAGGATGGTTATGTGCCTAGGCCCTAATTGCCAAGGACCGTGTGCATGTGAAGCACCATATGACCGCACGCATATACACAAAGGGCTAAAGGTTTAAATGGTTGGAAATTAATTCACCATGGTTACATTGTATACACATAATACCGGAGGCCGGGGCTAAGCCCTGGCCCCGACAACGCCCCATATCAAATCAATTCAAATTCAAATAAATTCTTTGCCATATATATAATAAGAAACATACAGCGGCGCACCGGTCAAGCGACCCTTCTCAAAGAGTTACCCATGCCTGGAGGTCGCAGGGTCAAGTTCTTCCAACAACATAAATTTTAAACCAACACCAGGGTGACACGTGGCGGCCATTGATTGGGCCATGTGTCAGCATTCCATTCACCACCATTGCCACGTGTCATACACCAACTTGTCCACACGACTACCAACCAACACTTGCCATGTGTTGTAAGGCCCTACCATGTGTCATACAGCTCTGCCACGTGTCGTACGGTCCTGCCACATCAGCATCCGTATGGATTGTACGGACTATACAGTCAACACATTTTTTTTTGCCTGTTTGTCGTTTTGAACAGAACACGGTATCTCTCTCATCCGACGTTTGTTTAAACCCAAACAAGTTGCGTTGGGTTCATGACAACGAGGCCTACGCTCCCGTTCGATTTGAAGCGATTCTGAGCACTTTGAATTTTGAGCAAAATTTGATCCCCTGGAGCATTCACCAACAAATTCATGATATTCATGTCATTATTCCACATAAAAGCATGGGTCCTCTAACCTTACTTCTAGAATAACTCAATCATAAAGTGTCTTCCCATGAGGGATTTCACCATAAGGGGACCACTTTGTATTTCATCCATTTGTACACTTTATCAACCATGAAAAGACTATAATGATTCACCTTTGCATCAATCCTACACTGCATCATATACCAATGAAACCATATCGATCCATATTCATATGTGAATTATGTATCAATGATAACTCATTGATCTATCTTCATCTATGCATCATGTATCAATGATAACTCATTGATCCATATTCATCAATATACTAATATCAAACCTTTGACCTTTGACCTTTGACATCATTCAATCATCCTTTGGCATCAATCAAACAATCAATCACTTGGAATCAATCACTTGACATCAATCAGTGACATCAATCAATCATGCCTTTGGCATCAATGACAACATGATCCAACAACCATCACCATGAACTTTACACCATAATTTATGGATTTTCAAAATTTGGAGATATGAGTAGAACTTTAGAAATGGTGGATCCAATGAGCAGATGTGGCCAAATATTGACTAAATAAACAGTGATCTAATCCCCTTCACAAGTCTGTAAAATATAGAAAAAAAATAACAAGTGGCATCATGTTAAAGGGTGTAAGGATTAGTTTTTAAAGTTCATGGAAGAATACAAAAAACATCAAAATCTACTCAACCTTTGGGAGAGATAGGACAAAAAGTTAATTGTTACTACAATTGGAATGGTTGGAGGTTAAATAGCATCAATTTTATTATTTTGTGGGAATATTAGGACACCAATTTCCTCAGGTGTTGAGATGCCCCAAATCATCTTATCTCCCATTCTAATTTTAGAAAGTAGTTACACAAAAAGAGGCTAGAAATCGGTAATCAAGAAAAGGATAAAAGGTAGCGGTTAAGACTTAGAAAAGATTGAAATTTTTATAGCCTGGATATTGAGTTTATTTGTATCCCAAGGGGTCAATCTATTATTGAAGATCTGGGTTTCTACCAAAGGATTCACCACACATGGTTGCAGAACCAATTTTCCTTTGTTTTATTGTTTCTTTCATCTCTTTTTATTGTTTCTTTCATCTCTTTTTATTTTTTCTTTCTTATTTATTCCATTTCTTTTTTTCATGGAATTTATACATCCTATCTACAATGTTTTTATGTTCATAGTTAATGAATAAGTTATGATACAACTTCCTCATGGATATTGATATTGCAAGGATTCTCTGAACATTTATAAATAGTTTATGATATTTAGTATCATTTTGTATCTTGTCACAAATGTTTATGCAATATCTATAGTACAATTAAATCATTCTAAGTATATCAATATATGGTTTTTGATATTTATTATCAATCTAATTTATGCAAAGAATACCTTTCATGCTTGAATATATCTGCACCTCACCTACAATTTTCATGAATGAGTTTCAAATTATTGGATTCATTAGCCAAATGCCTAGCACGTATTCTATCATATCATTAATGCCTAAAGACCTCCACACATCTTCTATGTTTTTGATACTTTTGTTATTTTTAAAATAGTAGTGACTTCCATTCTCATTACCATTTGAAGTTATCTATCCTTCTTTAATATTCCTCTGCATATTTCATTTTATTGTTTTATTTTTCAACCATTTATAAACAAGTTATAATATTTACTATCATTTTGTATATTGTCATGAATGACACTCTCTGCACATTTGTAAACAAGCTAGGATATTTTTTATCATTTTGTATTTTGTTATGAATGTTTCTGCAATATATGTAATATGATTAAAAAATTCTAAGTATATCCATATATGGTTTTTGATATTTATTATCAATCTACTTTGTGCAAAGAATACCTTTCATGCTTGAATATATATCGGATATCCACCTCAGCTACAAGTTTTTTGAATGAGTTTTGTTATACCCAACTCCTAGGGATAACTAAGGAGATGATGTCTCGAGGCCCTCAGGTTGTAGACATGGAGTACTGAGAGACAACTTGACCAACAGTGTCCACTTGCACAAACAAAGATCTGCTTCATCACCATAGTTCCAAGTTCATTGTGAGGGTATCCACCACATCAGTTGGATTTTGAAAGACATTGGGTCTTGCTCCATGAGGTACAAATCAGGTATTATGGTGAGTTTCATTTCAATAATTGAGGAATTTGAGATTGTTTTATCTTAAATTGTTTTTTATTATGTAGTGTTTGCTTGGAAATTATGCTTTTTCCCTTGTTTCGCTTTGGTGGTTGACATTGCACCCTAGTAAGTGGGTCACCCTTAGGGATAGGTGTGCTACTAGGAGGTCCTCTTGATGATTCATCGTGCCATTACCATCCATAATTTTTACTTTCGATACTTCATCCCCTCATCTCCTTACCTTTTGGGATTTTTGGGTGTACTGACCCAAGAAGGGATTGTTCCTCATTTCATGGGAATAAGGGGATGAAGGCCCAGAGGAAAGGTATCCCTCCCAAAGAGGTATTGAGAGAAATGAAATTATTCTCCTGGAAAATCAAAGACCTTCAAAAGAAAACACATAATTATGAATGTCCCACTTGTTGAGGGGTTTACATAAGGTGCGTTACAAGATAGACTATACCCCCATGGCACCATGTGTACTTCTCCCTTCAAGTGACACTTTGTTACTACTCCCCAAGATAATTGATTCATCATAGGGAATACTAAGTGTTTGGACCTTAATAAATTAATGACAATAAATGGTCTTGGAAAAAGGTTGCATTGAAAACAAAGGTACAACACACTAAATACAACCCATTGTATTTCATGAACACCATGCCCAAAATTATTTCCCTTATCCATGTCACTCCATCCACATGACCTAGAGAGGGGTCCACTTTGTAAACACTCCTAAACTTGAGGTACGATTCACCAAATAGGTCGCTTTGTCAACCCTCCCATATCTAAACTTGGAAAATTGCATAGGATCTTTGAGCACTTGTTTATTTTGATGAGGTAGTTTTGTATATACATGCTTAGATGGATATTTTATTGAATTGGTTTACTCATCATGATGCATTTGAATTTATATCCTTGGAGGGCGTATTCACTGTCTTTGTAGGACCTTGTTTGATGGACATATTTGGAAGAACAATCCTAGCTTGGGATTCCTTGGGGCTTGAAGCCCACAGGTTGGATACTAGGGCCCACACACCAGATGATGATGAAATTACTTTGGAGGCCTAAGAGACACCTTGTAGTATCTCACCTATCCCCTACAATCCAAACAACTTACCTTTGGAGGCCAAAACGTCACCTTTGAGGGCTTGATGTCACCCTAGGGATAGGGTGGGGTGGTGATTGAAGGAACTTGGCACGTTTTGAAGGAGGGATCTCTTGGATCATGGAGGAGAGGCTTGGATTGAAGAAACTTGGCCTTTGGAGGCCTAGCACACTCATATCCAACTCAACTAATTGACCTAAAGTTCCAAAATGTTTCCCCAAGAGGTTGACGTCGTGTTTCTAGGGCTTATATTATGTGAAAATTATGATTTAAAAAATGTTATTTTGGCAAAGGGGCAAGAAAACATAGATTTATAAAGAGCCCTACATTATACATGAAACAATTAAAGACATCATCTATAACATGTGCAAAATTCAAATCAATGATAAATCCTAGGAAGGAAAACCCTTTAGAATATATGGATCCTAATCAATGGCATCAAAGAAGAAGCCTAAGAAGTATATATCCACTTATGAAGATTGTTCGGTGATGTACATAAGTCATTAAGGCTAGAGACTAGTGAGTTCTTTAGATTATAGTCTTCTCCCTTCTTGGACCATATAGGATAGTGTTTCAAAATCATAACCGAGGTTTCCTTATCGACACAAAAGGATGTGATAGGAGATTTCTTAGAAAGGAGGGGAAACTATCAATTTTTTTTAAAATCCTACAGAAGGCATGGCAATAGCAACCTAATTTCATTGCAAGTATTGCATCTGCATCGCAAGCCATTGGTGGGTTTTTTAATCTGCAACATTTTTTCGTCGCTATTGCCATAGTTTTTTGTCGTTACTTGCCACACTTTTTCGTCGCAAGTATGGCATCTGCGTCGTAATCCATTGGTGGGTTTTTTTACTCTGCCACACTTTTTCGTCTCTATTGCCATGATTTTTCATCACTACTTTCCACACTTTTTCATCGCAAGTATGGCATCTACGTCGTAAGCCATTGGTGGGTTTTTTACTCAGCCATTCTTTTTCGTCTCTATTGCCACGCTTTTTTGTTGCTATTTCCACACTTTTTTGGCGCAAGAAGGTATACCCCTCTTTAGGATGATGACACATGGTGGCCTGATTTTTTCAATGTTTCCATGAATACCTAGTGCATGGATATAGCGACGAAAAAAGTTCCACAAAAAATATTGTTTGCCTTTGTGGAAAGTGCGACGAATATGTGTGGCAATAGAAACGAAAAACCCTTGCAAATTTGGTCATATATAGTAGTGTATTAGCTGGACCCATGAAAAAATAAACAACTCAAATCATGTTGTCTAACTCATGAGCATATATACGACTCTTTTTATCTCATACCTTTTCCTTCAAAATTTATTCACCGTAAGTTCCTTCCACTCGTTCTCTACAGATCTTTACAAACACCACTTTCTGAAAAGATTAGTGGAATTGCTTAGGATAGGATCCATGGTTTTGACCTCACTGGTCTAACCCCTAGGTAAATCGACGTCTCTCATCAAATCAGAACATTCCCATCAAAAAATTCACCTTAGCGTAGTTCCAGGTTTTTTCTGAAAGGTTCTCCTTCCTAAAGGCCTTTTACGAAGCCCAGGTCTCTAAAAAATAATTGCGATCAAATTTACACATAGAATCTATGACTGATTTTCTCTCAGGGTATACTCAAGTATTTCAATAGGGTTACAAGGCATCATAAATTAGGTGAACTAAATCTTCCCCTTCCTGGCATCACCAACATGTTTTTAACCCCCACTCTTCATACTTTTGGCCCTTATCCTTAAGACTCAGGTAATGCCTCCTAACCCCCCTCCCCAAAGTAATGATTTTCTCATCTTGCAAACTTTCCATTCAACGAATTAGGGAAATATTAGGGTTATAGACTTCCATTAACCTCTCATTCATAGTTACCATAGATAATCAATTAATCTGTGGAATAAACCTATGTTATAAACATTGTTCAGATTTCAATATTAAAATCAACATGCTAGACTTGTTTTCACAACATAATACAATTCATATTCATTAACAAAGAAACACTTATATGTTTTAGGTAAAACTACAACCTACCAACTAACTAATATTGAATTCCTTTCCACCCAACCATAGGCTATGCTACACTTTTTATTTCTACAGCAAGCCACCCCTGTGCTAGGTCACGATACCACCAGGGGACTCTCACAAGTTGGCTATTAGGTTAAGGATTTGGTCAAGAATGTTACTCTCCTTCACTACATTGGAAACAATGAAAATCCACTCTTCCCACTGAGCCCAAGGCCTCCAATATATTATCAAGTGCCAGCTTCCCATTTGGATTTCCTATGCAGAAGAGAGTCCCTTCACTACTACACAATCCCTCAGTGCCCTCCCTTTATCAGTGTCCATCTCTTTCTAGCAAGCACCAACCCTAGACCCTCCTTTCTCTAGTATGGATCTTGGTATGCTATGTTACAATGTTGATCATTAGTGTTTTGGGCAAGCTTCCTATTTTCTTCACAAAAAATCCCACTTTCCTTTGCTCAGGTCTGGCTTGGGTGTGTTGGAATATTCACCACCGCTAAGAGGGAGGGTGGTGAATCAATATTGAGCATTTTTTACCATTTTAATCATAACATGTAAACATTAACTTATCAACAATTCCATTCACTTATCATTTCATTTAACATATCATAAACATATAACCACAGATGCATAATACACAAGAATTTTACGTGGAAACCCAAATGGGAGAAAAATACATAATGTTTTTTAATATATATCTTCAATATTGCATTCTCAAGAAGTACCAATTTCCAATATTCTCCGACACCAACTGGAAGGAGGCACCAACCCCTTCAACCTGAAGGAAGCTACAACTTCTTGAATTCTCCAGCTCCAATTGGAAGGAGGCTCCAACCCCCTAATTTACAAGCTCCATCCTGAAGGAAGATACAACTCCCTAAATTCTCCAGCTCCAACTGGAAGGAAGCTCCAACCTGAAGGAAGCTATGACTCCCTATATTCTCCAACTCCAATCAAAAGGAGGCTCCAACCCCCTTTCCTTGCTCCTTCCTTCCTCCCTGAAATATAAATGGAGATTCAACTTGTAACTTTTATTGTCACTGTAACTATCACTGGTATCGATAAATCATCATCATCAAAACTTGTCATTGTGACTGTCATTGATACTAATACATCATCGTCATAAAAAACTAGATCCACCAAAACTGATATATCGTCATCATCATCAAAACCAGATACACCATAATTGATACATTAACATCATCAAAACTTATACATCAACATCATCAACCTTGGTCCCACTTAGAAACTAGGTCCACATAAATATTCTAGGTCCACATATAAACCCCAACACCACTTCTTAAATTTGCATACAAGGTTGCTCATAATTGTACCTCAAATCTACAAAATTGTAAGATTCGCCACAAGATAAATTTTCTATTTGTGATTTTGAAACTTGGACCTAAGATATTAAGATATTTTGTACTTTTGATGCAACAAGTAGAATTCAGTTTGGACCTACCAAGCTTCATATATAACTGTTTTATCTCAAACACATGTTTGGGACTAGTTTTTGGGTTAGTCACAAACCCTAAATTTCAACAAATATAACTTAGTACTTGTAAAGAATCAAGGTTTGAATCTTGTACCCAATATTATTTGATATCTTCTCTAAAATTTCTCCAAGTTTGTATTTTTTATTCTTCACTAAAAAGGAGATATAGTGAAAATGGAAGACCTTCCTAAATTCTGTCTTGTTCTGGAGATAAAACATGTACATCATGTCACACACTCAATATTTGATATCTGATTCTTAAAATCACACACAATGTACTAAGGAATTTTGTCTTTCCAATTCAATTGGTCTCACATAATTTGTATCCTCTATGAATATGTTATGATTGTTTTACCCATAACACTTGTTTGAGACTAGTTACAAGACTAGTCAAACCCCCTATCTTCCACAAAGTGTATCTCCAAAAGTAAAACGAACCATAAGCTTAAATTTGTACGACAAGTACCTTGATATGGCTTCTAAACATCCTCCAAGTTTCAATATATGAAGAATTATAGAAAAATAATTATAGATAAAATGGTAAGATGAGATTTAAAAAACATACCTTAGAACACATCATCACAATATTCCATCTTCCCTTGGAATTTCGCCCTTCTTCACTTCATCTTCGCTCTGAAATTCACTGCCAATATTGTGATAAGATATCACAATATTGAATGATGAAAATGATAGGTTCTTATTGTGTATTTATACCCTTCCAAGGACCTTCTTTACTTGACCTTGATCTGACTTGTAACTTCTTGTTTGCAAAAACTTTTTCTCCTTTACTTGACTTTAGGGCCATCTTATAACTTCTTGACCTTATATCTGGGGATTATTGACCATGTTTTGAGGCTTAATATTTAAGAGGGAATAACTCCTCAACCATGAGGAATGGTATGGTGTTATACCTACCATTGGATATGGCTTGACAAGGACTATCAACCAATGGATATTTTGCATGTATTTGCAATGTCTTTCATACTCTTTTTCTTCAATCAACTTCTAGATTCATGAACACATCTATGGGGATTCTTAACCAATTAACCATATTTCCAGGGATTCTTGTATACTTCTTCAAAGTGTCTTCCCATGAGGTCAATTCTTAAATCTATGCCATGAGGGGATCACTTTTGAGACTTATTCAATTACAAGTAAAAAAATAAATTGGAAAGAAACTTCAATACCTGGGAGTGAATGATCTTATTTGTGATGTAGTCTTTCTAAATTCATGCCTTCACTGATCACAATATTCTCTTTCATTTTTTCCTTCACAATGATTGAAGCTTATTTTATGCAAGGAGGTAGAAGGTCTTCTTGGAAATGTATCTCTTCTGCATTCATTCCTCTTTGAATTTTGTTGATTATGATCCCTTCCTTTGAGAATTTATGCACGGTTCTTACCCTTTTCTTCATTCTTCTTTTCTCGTAACCTGGAACACTTCTCTTCAAATTTCTTTACTAAATATGTGGAGATTCCTCTCTCTTCAACACTCTTTTTTGGATTGGAATTTTCATCTTCTTTGCATGAGGAATCACCAATGTATCCAAGAACTACTTTATTGAAGGGTGACCTTTGAAAATTGAGAATATCTTCTAATACTTGAGAGCTCTTCAATTTTTTGTTGAGCTTGTCAACTTCAACCCTCAATGAGATGATTTATTCTTCAAATTTCTCATAATCTTCTTCTTTCTTCATCATTTGGATCTTCATTACTTCTTTCATTCTCTTTTCTTCTTCAAGTTGGGTTTTAAAGGAGATGATTCTTCTTCAAGTCTTCTTTCTTGTTGATTAAATTATGCTTCAAGTTTGTTTAAGTCATCAGATCTTTCCTTAACATTACTTGTCAACATTTCTTATCTCTTCTCTTCTTCCTTTCTTAGTGATATTATTTTAGCTTCCAAACACTATTTTTCTTTCAACCGATTTTTGAGTGTTTCTTCAATCACTTTGGCGTCTTCTAGTTGAACCTTTAGCTTGATTAATTATTCCTTGAGGGACTTGTTTTCCTTCCTTTCTAATTTTATCTCACTTAAGGAGCTAATTAGTTCTGCTTCAAGATATACTTCACCTTCTTCTTCATAATATTCTTTTGGATCTGTCTTATTTGATGAGATTCCTTCTTCTAGTTCTATCTCAACATCTTCTTTATCTTGATCAACATGCTCTGGATCTGTGATAAGAGGATATTCCTTAGAGTAGATATTATGTAGCTTATCCAAAAGTTCTTTGGATGAAAAAAAAAATCCCACTTTGACTTTTACAGAATTAGGTAATCCATCCAAGATAACATCCATTTCTATTTTGTTGTTCCTTTTTAATTCCTTCTTGGTTGCATTCTTCAGAGGTTTCTTCGAAGTGGGGTATCCTGTAGCAACTGAATACCATCCATCATACCCACGTGGCTCTAAAAATAATCTCATCCTTCTATTCCATAAGGCATAGTTATAACCATCAAACATTGGCGTTCCATTATCTGTGCACTCCATGAATTTCATGATTTTCCTTCTAGTGGTTAGACTATTTCTGAAGAACCAACTCTGATACCAATTGTTCTAATATTTACCAATACTGAGAGGTTGGGTGGGGGGTGGTGTGTGAATCAATATTGATCACTTTTTATCATTTTAATCATAACATGTAAACATTAAATTATCAACAATTGTATTCACCTATGATTTCATTTAACATATCATAACATATAACCACATATGCATAATACACAAAAAATTTACGTGGAAAACCAAATGGGAGAAAACTATGGAACAATTTTTAATATATATCTTCAACATTACATTCAAAGAAATCACCAAATTCCAATATTCTCCAGCACCAACTGGAAGGAGGCACCAACCCCATGTTTACAAGATACAACCTGAAGGAAGCTACAACTCTTTGAAATCTCCAACTCCAACTAGAAGGAGGCTCTAACCTGAAGGAAGCTATAACTCCATGAATTCTCCATGTCCAACTAGAAGAAGAATCCAACCTGAAAAAATATATGACTCCATATATTCTTTGGATCCAACTAGAAGGAGGCTCCAACCCCCTTTCATTTCCCCTTCCTTCATCCCTGAAATATAAATGGAGACTCAACATGTCATTGTTACTGTCACTGATACTAATACATCATCATCATAAAACATATCACTGTAATTGTCATTGATACTGATACATCATCATCATCATTAAAACCCATCACTGTAACTGTCACTGATACTAATACATCATCATCATCAAAAAATAGATCCACCAAAATTGATATATCATCATCATCAAAACTGGATACACCATAACTGATACATCAACATCATCAAAAAATATACATAAACCTCATAAACCTGGGTCCTCTTAGAAAATGGGTCCAGATAAATATCTTATACCCACATGATTCCACATATAAACCCAAAAATCACTTCCTAAATTTTCATACAAGGATGCTCAGAACTGTACCTCAAATCTGCAAACTTGTAAGATTCACCACAAGCTCAAATTTCCATTTCTGATTATGAAAATTGGAACTTATATATTAGGATATGTTCTTGTAATACCCATGTTTCCCATTCTTTGAAAATATAAATAGAATAGTCCAAGACACTATGGAAGACTAGATATATGTGAATGTTTGATTTGATGAACCTTTTGTAAAAAAAAGGCCAATGTATGTATTTTTTGTTATTAATAAAAAATGGATAAGTGTTGCATAATTGTTGAAAGGGGGGTTTTCCAAGATATACCATGGTGCTATGAGAGATATGGTGAGGAGGAAATAGAAGTGGTTTAGATGATCCCCACAAAACCAGTACCTCACTGGATTTAATTGCTCAGACCCAGAATAATCCTCTGACCCACAAATGAATTACCAATCAGACTGGTAGATAGAAGAGTCCTCCTCAAGAGTTAATAAGGAGATGTGGCACAGTACCCATATGTGTTACACATTATTTTCATCATCCCTATGACCATTAATGATGTAAACCTATATGTTTCCTTTAGAAGGGGTCAGTGGCCTGAGTTCCTGAAGAGAGAAGGGAGAAGAACTTTTCCTTAGAAAAGAAGTTGCATTTTCCCTTGTAAAAACCCTGTAAAAAAGGAAGTTCGCAGGTTGCCTATGTATTAGGGTGCGAGAATTCCTGATTCTCATAGGCTGCATCATAGCTAGGGTGAGAATAGTTCATAGGTTTCACTATAAGTAGGGTGAGAGAATGCTTACACATGGGAAAAATGAGTGTTTTCTTGAATCTTCTAGAAGGAGAAACTTCCATGGTGAGGTGGCATCTGAATGGTTTGGATCTTACTCGCTTTCATGATTTAGTGGGATCATCCTAACCTCCTCACCTTATCCTCTTCAACTTATAAAAGGGGAGGAGTTCTCATGGAGAAAGTTAGCTTTGGTTGGTTCTTGACCTTGTTAGCTTTGGTTGGCTTGGAATTATTAGCTTGGTTGAAGTGGCTTTGAGATTTGCTTTGTCAAGACAGATTGTGAATATCATCATATCTATGTTCTCAGAATTCTTGGAGTGAAAGTGTGTGGGGAACGAAGGACAGTTGGAAGGGACCTTACGACATCAAGGCCATGGTTGTAATATCTCTTTCACATTTAATATGATACAATAATATGATTCTTTCCTATAAATCTTGTTGTGTTTTATTGTATGATTCCTTGATCACATACATAGGTTTATATTGAGTTTATGCTAGTTCTATCACTTTGG
>SNQJ01S0005540.1:169861-182433 GCA_010110895.2 Picea sitchensis | reverse complement strand
GGCCAAATACTTCAGTAAGATTGATCTGAAGTCTGGCTACCACCAGGTCCCGATAGAACAGACATATGTATGGAAGACCACCTTCAAGTCAAAGGAAGGACTTTTTGAATGGTTGGTCATGCCCTTTGGTTTGACAAATGCTCTAGCCACTTTCATGAGAATGATGGACGACATCCTGCGACCATTCACCAATACTTTTGTAGTGGTGTATCTGGATGACATTCTAATTTACAGCAAGACTTGGGACGAACACTTGTAGCATATTCAACAAGTTCTGCACACCCTGCGGCAACACAATCTATACGCCAACTTGGAAAAATGCTCCTTCGGCATGGACAGGGTCCATTACTTGGGCTACATCATTGATCAACATGGCGTACATGTGGATCTAGCCAAGATCCAAGTCATCCGTGACTGGCCAGCCCCAACAACACTCACTGAGCTTTGGAGCTTCTTGGGACTTGCTAATTTCTACCACAGGTTCGTGTTGGGTTTCTTTGATATTGCATGGGCCCTCAGCCAAATAAATAGGGGTGGTGGTAAGGATAAATTTGCATGGGGCCGGTCCCAACAACAAGTGTTCGATGATTTGAAGAAATTCTTGTGCTCAGCCCCAGTACTTTCACTACCATACCTACATCATCCCTTTGAGATCGAGACAGATGCCTTAGAATATGTCGTGGGCGTTGTTCTCACTCAACACGGCCACCCCGTGGCCTATCATAGTGAGACACTGTCAGATACTGTTTGTAAGTACCCTACTTACGACAAATAAATGTACTCCATAGTGCAAGCATGTCTCCAGTGGAGACATTACATTCTTGGGAAGGAGATAGTCATCCACACTGATCATAAGCCACTGCAGTTCATGCAGACGCAGGGAAAACTGCAAAATGACCGCCATCAAAAGTGGTCCACATACTTGCAGCAATTCCACCTCAACATCAAGTATAAAACAGGAAGCACTAATTGTGTTTCTGATTGCCTTAGCAAACCGCCAGTCGCAAAACTCACCATGGTGCTAGACTCTTACGGCCATGAGAGATCTGGATGGCCCCAACTCTATGAGACATACCCTGACTTCGCCACCACCTACCAAATGTTGGGTGCAAATGCAATTGTCGATAATTTCCATCTTCAGGATGGGTTGTTGTGTCATCTAGGCCATATATGTGTTCCATCAAGCGAGCAAGCGAAGCTGATATGGGAAGCCCACTACAGTCGGGTGGAAGGAAACTTTGTCATTGAAAAGACAGTGGTGATGCTACAGAAACATTTCTACTGGCTAAAACTTCGACAGGAGGTCGACAAGTATATCAGGTCCTGCACTGCCTGCATTATTGCCAAACCGACCAGTAAGAAACAGGGCTTTTACACCCCTCTTACTACTCCTGACAGGCCATGGGAATCCATCTCAATGGACTACATGTTGGGCCTCCCATCCACCAAGTGGGGAAATGACTGTGTTTTTGTGGTTGTTGATCACTTTTCTAAGATGGCGATTCTAGTTTCCTGCAAGAAGAGCATCACAGCAGAGGCCACTGCCAAGCTCTTATTTGAACGAGTCTAGGTACATTTTGGAATCCCACAAACCATTGTCTCAAATTGGGATAGTTGATTTATCAACACATTTTTTTCGAGCCACTGGTCACTGGTGGACACCAAGCTCACCAAATCCACGGCCTTCCACCCCCAGACAAATGGCCAAACTGAGGTTGTAAATTGAATGATTGTGCATATCCTTCACATGTATAATTCAAAGAACCCTCGCACATGGGATGAGATCCTTCCTTATGTCCAACATAGCTACAACCAAGCCTTGCATAGCTCAATTGGCCATAGCCCCTTTCAAGTGGGGTTGGGATTCCAACCATTGGGTCCCATAGATGTTGCACTTCCCCTTGCAGTCACCTCGACTGACTCATCTCTTGCTCCAACTGAAGTTGGCAAAGCCACCCAGTTCATTGAGAGGATCTAGCACATCCTCCAATAGGTTTAGGATATCCTACATAAGTCCAATGACAAGTACAAACAACACCATGATCAACATTGGGTGCCGCATAAGTTTCAGGTGGGCGAAATAGTTTGGTTGCACTTGCAGAAAGAACACCTTACAGGACCCCATCAGAATCTTCGCCCACTTCGTTATGGACTGTACACTACCACCAAGGCCATGGGGGATAATTCTTTTGAGCTCAACATTCCTCCTTTTCTTGGCCTGCACCCAGTGTTCAACATGGATCTCCTTCGCCCTTATTTCCCACCATTATTGGACACCTTAGAAGTAGTAGAACAACTGAAACCAATAGAGATCAACCCCGACTGCATAAAATAGGCATCCAATGATCATATTGTGGACAGACAGATCAAGGGAACTCGACAACAAAGGATCCAGCTTTATCGAGTCGTCAAAGCAGGGCAGCTCCTACACCAAGACAAGTGGCTCACCAAGGGCCAAATTCAGTAGAAATTTCTTCATCTAATGGGGGACCTCAATGCAATGGAGACCATTTCTTCCTAAGGAGGGAGGATTTATCCATATGGATATCTATGGCCACCCACCTTTTCCAACTGGCTCAAAACAGTTTTCTGACATTTTTAGCAATTTACTATTTTTAGCAGTTTTTACTTCCGGGGCCATTTTGAGGGCCTAAATGAAGGTTTTTTGGTATCAAGATCCTCAATGATAGATGAATGCATATTGAGCCCCCAAAATGAATCTCCTCGGTGATACCTTTCTAACGGGCTATCACACGCCTAAAACAGAGATCGTATGCAAAAGTTATGACCCCGAGAAGTTGATGTACTAGCTTACCCAAACGGGGCCCACGTGACTTTTGGCGTTTCATCTCCTAGGGTTAGGTTTTTGGATGTCTAGGGTTTTTGGCATTGTTTCTTATTGTAAAAATACCTTCAGATCCTCATTGTAACTTTCTTCTTTCAAATGCGCACTACCGTCACATCTCTTCTCAGAGAAAAGCCGCCACCATTCCAGCAAGCTTGTTTCCGCTGCATTTTACAGTTTCAACTTATTTCGTTATTGAATAGAAAACCAATTTTACTATATCTCTGTTATTTTGTGTTAAGAACCTATTAATAATCTATATTCATTTCATTCTTCTCATAAAATCCGGATCATTTACTTTGCATTTACTAAGATTATGAAATTTCCAGTGTGAAACCCTAGGAGAATAAGGACATGTTATTGTCCTTATCTCAATAGATATCCACCTACTTTATTTTTCTAGAATACATCTCCATTGAAGCATGTGCTAGAGAATTACCTTTGTATCACTCTAACACCACTGCTTCATTAAGATTTTATTTATCTCAAGCTTGAGCTAAAGAAGAAGGAAAATCACTAGGGCCTAGATTCACCTACTTCCTAGTAGCCATTTTCCTTCTAGGGTTTGATGATTGAGGCCTTGAGTTACCAACACCTCAACCATCCTCCCTCTTGTATTTAGTTCACATATTATCATTTTTTTCCTCCATGATTTTTCCTAGAAAAGTGACTCCATTAACTCTAAAGACACTGGTTTATACCTTACATTTGATTGATTGATGAAAACAACCCTCAAACCATCTACCTCAAGCTCGTTGTTAACCATTCCTAACCTTACATTAGAATAACTTAATAAAATTATTTTTGTTGTTACAAAAGTAAGCTACGACCATATATTACAGCAGTAAAAGCTCCTAAAAGAAAGTGTTAAAGTTGATTCTTACATTGCCTTCTTAGATTCTGACAAATGATAGCATATTGTTAATTCTAGGTTACTATTTTGGGTCATTTTTTAAGCTTGTTTAAGGAATAATTGTGAAGCTATAATTATATATACATTTTTGTTATACATTTATGTTTTCTTCATCTTGTATATCAACTTATTTCTTTTATTGAAATTGCAAGGTTTTACGAATAACTAATGTCAATTGTTACTTGCAAATAGTGTTTTCTTGCTGTCTTGTTTTGGGCAGGTACACTTAAGCATATCTTTGCTTCATATTATTAAACCTTTGGGAGTTTTTGATCAGTGTGACTTGATAGAGGGGAAGAAATTTTCTTGATACTATTACCTTTTCCTTCTCAAAACCCCAACTCACCGGGGACGTCTCCCATGGGAATTCACTCCCAAAGAGAAAGAGGTGTATTATTTAGGTGATAGTGATAGAAAAACCTCCTGTTACGCCAATTTACTGTTCACTTGCCTTTGGATTTTGGGCAAGTACAAATTGTGTGATAACAAGCATTACAACTATGTAATTCTTCCATGAGGCTTCTTACAGTTTCATCCAAATTTAGAGAGGTTTCCACATCCCTCCTTTCATCAAATTATTCCTCTCTATTGTGGGATATTTCCCCCAATTCATGGTGTGTCACCATCCTTTATGTTTTAGTTTTCCTGTGGTCCAATGACTGTTTAAGTGTTTATAAAACATTCTCTGTTAGTTAATGATCTACTAGTTTTATGAACAACACGCATTTCAAATTTTTTTTTTCAAAACATATACAACAACATAAAATTTCATTCCTCTCTTTAGTAGAGGTTTAAATAATCCTCTTAGGATTTAGGTAAGATAAAGTGTTACCCTTAAAGGTCTCTAAGAATATTTTTATGTGATTCATTCATGAGCTCAAGTAGTCCAATTTTTTTTACCTTGCTCTGATACCAATTTATAACACACTCGACCCCTAAGTACCATTTGTAGGGATGGGGCATCAAACATTTTCTTAATTTAGTCATCTTGAAACATCTCTCTGAGATCTCCATTCTCTTCTACTCAATTGTAGCTCTCTAATGACCACTACTAGACTCAAAACCAAGATCTAGATTTCAAGTTATGGCCTCGCGAAGTTCTTCAGGAATTTATTATACATGGTCCATGTGGAGCCCACGTGGCTCCACCTCATTCATATCGTCCCCAAGTTCCTACTTTCACGAGGAGCTTTGTCCATTGTTCACTCCAATAGTGAGACACAGTCTTCATTTAACACATGATTTAGAGGGAAGTTTGGTGTTTGATGCTTTGGCATTGAACGTCTCTTCTTTTTTCTGCACACCTATCCTTCGGAGTCCCAAACTCCTGAATCCTGAAGGAGTCTATAATATCTCCATGTGGCTTTGTCCTTCGATCCTTTCGACTTACCCATGAATTTTCATCCTAAACCTCTGGAGTCCCAAAGTTTCGGACTCGTGAAGGGTCCACCCTCACAAGTGGTGACATGCTAAACACGGAGGCAAGTACAGGTGGGTCCCGAGAACTCCACTTGCCAAATGGGCCAAGTAAGAAAGTTCCATGTGTCCACATGATAAGGAAGAGATGACATGTTCCCCCTATAGGGGTGACATGTGTCATGTTTTAATGGGCATGTAGGGTCTACAAAATTTATGAATCCAGGTGACACGTTTCACATTGAACATGGGTCCACATCACCCTGTGTGACATCAGCGTGCCACGTCACTCTGAATTGGTGGCCTTCCTACATCCTTATATCTCATGGTCGATATGAATCCATGTATATCCCTTGATATACGACCTCCATTACTTTGTGACTTCAAAGTTTGGTGGATCCATGGTATCTCTTCCTCCTTGCTCCCGAAGTGGTCAGACTCAGGCTAACCATAGTCTATATCTAATGGTCCTGAAGGGTCCCTATATCTATGGTCCTCATTACTTCACAGCTCTGACCTTCAGGGGTTTCAACATTATGGATGCCCCGTTCTCCCAAAGTAGGAATTCGTCAAAGTACCATACATGGGTCCCTCCACTATTTGATCAGACGGTTAAGAGGGGTTCTTAACGGACTCCCCAGATCCATGCCTCTCATCACTTCATAAATTCAACGTTTGGGGAGTTTGGTGTTATAAGATTTTTATTCTCCTGAATTAAGACTTTGACCGACTTACCTCGGCATGGATCAAACTGCCAATGGGACTCCCTAATGCCCTCAGATATGTGGCTCACGTTACTTCGTGATTGATGAATGGATCAAGGTTTAACAATGGGATATGTCTATCTACCTTAGTTAGGGAGACCTCCAGGATCCAGTCAAACTCATGGGTAACCATAACAATCAGTGTCCTTTGGTCGGTTTACAAATGGTAAGGTCGAAACACTCTGGAGCTCTGAATTCCCGAATATATGGAGCCATAAAGGCTTAGCTCCTTTCGGGCCTATCATAGGGTTCCTAGACCTTGGTCACATGGGTCCTTCAAAACATCTTGTGGGCTATGTGATAATCTATTAGCTGTGAAATGGGTTAAGGACATGGGAATGAGCCCTTGGTCACATGAGTGAAAGGTCTGAAGGAGGCTTCCTCCTTCCATAGGGTTTGAACTTAGTATTCCCATGAAGGTAGAGTCTAGAGGTTGGTAGGACTTAAGCATACCAGTAAATCCTTCCCCGACACTCCTGCAGACTTACATACCATAGCTCTCTAGCTGCTAAGCTGAGGAAAGAAGAAGAGCATTTAAAATCATGGGTTCGCAGATAGAGAATACACATTTCTTCCTTAATCATTCAATACAGAACCCAGTCATAAACATATGCATGCATTCAACCACCATTTCCATTTCAACACACCGAGTATGGAAATACTTATCAAAGAACCAAATTTCGTGATGCAGCTACTGAAAGGGGTGCATCTTTCCACCCAACCATAGGCACAAATACTCCTAAACATATTCACCATTGGCCACCCTCGACCTAGACCATGATGCTATGAGAGAGACTCTTTCTTCTTGCTCAATGATAGTCAAGGACATAGGTTACTCTCCTCCTCCCACTATATCTCAGCCACCGGTTTTCTCTCTACCAAGAAAGGAGGTATATATGAGTAATTCCATAGTCACTCATTAGCCCTGTTTATCAACTTGGAATGAAAATGCTAACAAAATCTTCTTGCATCCAGAACAATCTTATTTCTCAGTTCTTCCTTGAACCAGAGAGATGCAAGCACTCTTTTCTCTTCTTGAGATTGATCTTTCGACTCTGATCTCTTCGCAGATCTTCCTCTGCCCCCAAATTACCTCTTTTTTTGTCTTCCTCAGAAAGGTTGCATGGGTTCGAATCCCCATCTTGTGGTCTAGTCTAAAAGTCTTTCATATTGTTATCGGAATAATCGGTAGGTGCAGACAGTAACTGATCTCCCTAGATCCACCTAGATATAGAACAAAACACACCAGAACATGACGCTTTCCTTAAGTTTTAAATATTGAATTTACTAACCAAAGAGGGATGGGTGACATACCATTTAAATGTCGCTTCCTCTCACCATCACCATCCTAGATCCATTCCAATTCTCATACAATGATGATCCTGCAAAAGAACACAACCATCCAAAGTGATAGCAATAGCATAGAATCAATATAAACCTATGTATGTGATCAAGGAATCATACAATAAAACACAACAAGATTTATAGGAAAGAATCATATTAATGTATCATATTAAATTTGAAAGAGAGATTACAACCATGGCCTTGATGTCGTAAGGTCCCTTCCAACTGTCCTTTGTTCCCCACACAATGTCACTCCAAGAATTCTGAGAGCATAGATCTGATGATATTCACAATCTATCTTGACAAAGCAAATCTCAAAGCCACTTCAACCAAGCTAATAATTCCAAGCCAACCAAAGCTAACAAGCTCAAGAACCAACCAAAGCTAACTTTCTCCATGAGAACTCCTCTCCTTTTATAAGTTGAAGAGGATAAGGTGAGGAGGTTAGGATGATCCCACTAAATCATGAAAGCGAGTAAGATCCAAACCATTCAGATGCCACCTCATCATGGAAGTTTCTCCTTCTAGAAGATTCGAGAAAACGCTCATTTTTCCCACATGTAAGCATTCTTGCACCCTACTTACAGTGAAACCTATGAACTGTTCGCACACTAGCTATGATGCAGCCTATGAGAATCAGGCATTCTCACACCCTAATACATAGGCAACCTGCGAACTTCCTTTTTTACAGGGTTTTTACAAGGGAAAATGCAACTTCTTTTCTCAGGAAAATTTCTTCTCCCTTCTCTCTTCAGGAACTCAGGCCACTAACCCCTATGAAGGCAACATATAGGTTTACATCATTAACGGTCATAGGGATAATGAAAATAATGTGTAATAGAGAGCCCCCCAAAGTATGAAGTTAGAAGATAGTGATAGCTGAAATACTTTGTCGAGTGTGTGTAGGGAACAAGGAACAGTCGGTCGGAAACCTGCCAACAAACAAGGAAATACAACATGGATGATTTTAGGGGCTAAATTTCGCTCATGGGCTAATTTTCCATTGTTTTTCCAAAAACTAGATTCGCTATTTTAAAAATGATTCACCCATATTCTATAGGATAAAATTGTTTTACCTTAAAAATCGCCAAAATTTTATAAAAACTATATAAAATCCTTAGAAATTAGAATATTTTTACAAAAATATCGCCAAACATTTATAGTTGGCATATGAAGGATAAGTAAGATTCGCCAAGGTTTCTACATTTTAAAATAAATTTACATCCTTAAAATCATCCCTGAAATACAATACAATAATATATCATCACTGAGGTAGGCATTACCATACTCAGAATACAAATGACTCAAAGCATAAACGCCGACATGTGAAGATCCATGTCAAGTAAGACAAGTCATGGCCACCAAACATACACTGTGGATCCATGCCAATACGACTCAAATATGAGCATAGCCACCAAAAATACACTGTGGATCTATGTGTTAAAGACTCAAATGTGAACATAGCCACCAGACATACAATGTGGATCTATGCAACAGTACATTGAATATACTCCAACGCAACCTGGATCTGTCAAAAAAATATCCAGGGTCTTCATCTCTATCACTCTATAGTACGAATCTAACCATGCGAATACATGTGTTGAAGTCGAACATGGTAGAAACCACTTGATTACCGGTCATTAGTATATACCATTAACAAGTGCGAGGGAAATCACCATTAATGTCAATGACTCCCAAGGTACTCTAGTACAATCCACCGAATATGAATAAATGAGCTGAAGTCGAACACTTGGCGACATCTCCCGATCAGGGGTCAATAATGAAAACCCACTGTCGAAAGCGAGGAAACCTGCCATTGAGGCATGCAAGTTCCAAGGTACNCTCCTCTCCTTTTATAAGTTGAAGAGGATAAGGTGAGGAGGTTAGGATGATCCCACTAAATCATGAAAGCGAGTAAGATCCAAACCATTCAGATGCCACCTCATCATGGAAGTTTCTCCTTCTAGAAGATTCGAGAAAACGCTTGTTTTTCCCATGTGTAGGCATTCTCGCACCCTGCCTATAGAGAAACCTGCGAACATCTCGCACCCTAGCTATGGTGCAACCTACGAGAATCAGGCATTCTCGCACCCTGCCTATATAGAAACCTGCGAACTTCCTTTTTATAGGGTTTTTCCACAGGAAAATACAACTTCTTTTCTTAGGGAAAGTTCTTCTCCCTTCTCTCTTCAGGAATTCAGGCCACTGACCCCTCTGAAGGCAACAGATAGGTTTACATCATTAATGGTCATAGGGATGACGAAAATAATGTGTAACAACCATATAAACTAGAATAATCCATTAACATGTATAGAAAATTTACCCATGGAAAAAAATATAAACATTTGCAATATATAATTGGATGAGAAAAGAGTATTTCTATTAATATAATCAGCAAGAGTACATAGGTGACAAATTCTTGTATCGACAACTCGTCAAAACTGAGAAACTAAGTCCCTCCACCTAGGCCTTCACCACTTTAATCATCTACAAGTAAATCTCACAAGTTCTAGGAGTACTTGGGTTCCTCCTTCACGGGATACGGAGAGCTTGGGGGTTGAACATAAGGAGAGTTTAGAATTAAAGGACTAAGGGATGCAAACTCAAGGATGTAACATGGGGAAAAATTTCTCGAGAGTGTAATTAATCTCCCTCATTTTTTATCCTCCTTCAAGGCTTGTATATGGCTCAATTTATGGCCTCCAAAGGGAATTGAAGGGTTGAATCATAGTGTTTCCATCATATGAAGGGCCAAGGATCATGGATCTCGTGACTTGGCATGGAAAACCCGAAATATTTTTAATTTTGATCAAAAAACCCAATGTATGAGGTTTGTAATGGAGCAACCTGTGTATACACAAGTTGTATAATTGTAGCCCACGTATATGTACAAAATTTTGAATTTTTTACTTTTGACTGAGAAAAATGGGGAAACTAAGTTTGCAGACGAAAAGGGTAGGCCACCAAAGCATGATGCATAGGGTGTGGAAAAAATTGCTATAACATATCCTTAAAAATCAAATGGGAAAAAGTTGGAATCTCTATCAGTTCTAGGCTTAGGACCAAGGTAAGATCATAATCATGAAGCACAATGCCTAAATTATGCCAAGTTTCATTGTTACTTCCACACACTTTCTCCATCCAAAGATTAATAAATCCTATGTAATAATTCTTTATATTTTTGGAATGGATCAATCCATTGGTTTCATTCTTTGAATTATTAAGGTCAAGGGGAATTGAAGGAAGCTCCAATTGGGATCTACATGAAGATTTTTTACTTTTCATGCCACTCTCAATCAAAGGTAAGGAAGGAAAATGGGAAAACTCGTGACTAAAGGTAGGTTTTCTATAACACGAGGCAAGGGATTCTCAACATCTATGATAACCTCTTCACAAATTATCCGTTCCAAAAGGATGGAACAATTTACTCCATGTTCTTCAATACTTTAACCATTAGATTACTCAACAAAATCTTCTAAGTTAGATTCTTCATAATGTCTAAGTTCACCCATTTCATTTCCCCCCTCAAAGTCAGAATCATAAATGGGATACCCTTCAAAGTAAAATAAACTTGTATCCCAATTATGTCTTCCAATGTGGAAAAGGTCATCAATGTTTCTAGAACCAAGGTCATCATGTTCTTCATGGAATGAGGAAAAACTCATAGATCCTTATTTAAACTTTCCCCTTTAGAGATTATGAAAGGATGGACCACAAAGTTCAATATTTTGAGAAGGAGTGTAACTTATCAAATCTTTATCTTCACATGAATGGGGAACAAAGATTTGGATGCTTTCACTCTCTAAGTTATCACCAATATTCTCTTTATTAATGGACTCACAAGGTTGTTCTTGTTTCACTTCATTGATGTATTGTTCATATAAGTGGCCACCACTAAGGTTGTATTTCAATGGAGTCTTTAGAAAGGCATTCATCAACATGCCCCTCTCTTGCTTAATTTTCAATGTTGGATGTCTCTTCTTCATCCCTTCGATCTTCAATGGGGGATGCATTGTAATCGTATTCCTTAGGAAGGAACAAAACAACATGTCCAGTAAATATTTCATATTCATTGTCTTCACACCGAGGTTCCCAACATTTGAGTAATATACTTAAGAAATATGGAAATGTAGTGATAAATTTCTCACCCAAAGTTTTAAAACCCCTTATTTTCCTTTTCTTCCAAAGTACATATAAAGGTATGCATCCAAACATCTTCACAAATAATGTGAAATCCAGTCATAACCTTGATGAGAGAGACAATGTGTGAAAGGGATGACTCATGATACCCATGAAACAACTTAATACCATCAAGTAATTCTTCATTAAATCTTTCACATGGAGCTCATAGAATGTTTGAACAATCAAGTGGAGCACACATTCAATTCCAACCCTATATTTTTGAATCAATACTTGAAATTTTCAAATTTTCAAATTATACCTCATAAAAAAGGAGTGGGGTCACTAAGGTGAATTCACAATGCTAGCACAATGTTGTTTGCTTCACCATACAAAAAATAAGTCTTAAAAATATACAATATAAAATGGATTTTTCCCCTCAATGGTGTCACCATATGAGAAAACTAGATAAATATTTGAATCCTACTCATCAAAGTGCTTGAAGAAAAACTTCTGATAACTATGGAATGGACTTTATCTCGGGAAACGACACCAAAATCTTACCACTTAAATTCTCACCTAGGAGGAAAAGTCTTAACTTCAGTGGGAGAGCATAGAGGCGACTCTCAGGAGAGCCACCCACTATCTCCTTAGTGGCCTTGCCTCTCACTTTAGACTAAGGAGATGGGTTTCATATTCTAGGGGGGTATCTCTATAGTTTCAATCTAGTCAAATCGCTATAGTGTAGGAGTGATCTTAGCTTAAATTGATAACTTAGGTGATTAACTTAATCAATGAATTTTCCTTTAATAAGATTAGAAAGAAGTGTAATGTGGCGTGCAAATAAATAGTTAAATTAAACTCCAAGTAAGAGTGCAAATCAAGTACACCAAATTTTCACATGGAAATTCAAAGGTCCAAGATTTGTTACCAACATTTAAATATTAAAGAACAAGTGTGAAATGTTCAAAAATATGTTGGAAATGCCAAGTAGATTAATGCAACCACAATGTGAATTTGTGTTGGCTGATTCACTCAAATTAAACCATAAGATAGTGCTCAAATGCTAAATTCCAGAATTATACTTCAAAGAGTATGTTAACCATTCATGAGTTAGTGTTATTAACCATGTAGCATTGAATAAAGAAGGTCATCCATGTGACTGTAACAC
>SNQJ01S0005540.1:147985-162327 GCA_010110895.2 Picea sitchensis | reverse complement strand
TGAGTTTATGCTATTGCTATCACTTTGGATGGTTGCGTTCTTTTGCAGGATCATCATTGTATGAGCGTTGGAACAGATCTAGGATGGTGATGGCGAGAGGAAGCAACATTTAAATGGTATGTCACCCATCCCTCTTTGGTTAGTAAATTCAATATTTAAAACTTAAGGAAAGCATCATGTTCTGGCGTGTTTTGTTCTAGATCTAGGTGGATCTAGGGAGATCAGTTAGTGTCTGCACCTACCAATTTGTTCGATAACAATGATAACATTTCATACATTTTCCATATGTTTGTGTAACTTGGATGTTGAGGACAAGTTGTAGGTATCATGCATTGGATTGTGAGCTCAACTATGGTCTCCCACGAATGTCTAGAAGAGGTAGGATTCTAGCCTTTCTTTTGTTGGCATTTCCATTTATCTAGCATACTTGATATTTGAGTTGATTTCTTGGTCTCGTTTCGTCTATTGTGGTCCTACCCCAAACCATAGAGATTTATTCCTCATAACAGAATTGGCGACTCCACTGGGATTTTCCTTTTTGGGGTTAGTTGGTGATTTTTCTCTTTGATTTCTCTCTATTTTCCTAAGTTTTTGTGTTTCTTGTAGTTTAACATCCTCTACATTGCTATGTATCCGAGTTACTTGGATTAATTCTTACCCAGTTAGTGTTTTTCTTGGCATACATAGGTTTTACCTTGACAATCACGTACATACACGAGTTGTCTGTGTTTAGGGCACATAAATATGTGTCTGTTCCCTGAACAGTCACTCACATATTTTTCTAATCCTTTCTGGTTTAGTTCGGTGTTTGCTGGGTGGGTTATGAGTGTTGTTGAGTCTTCTTGGGTCTCTGTCGTGTTTGTGGAGTTCTTGCAGAGTGATACGAAGCTTTGTTATTGTTGAATTTTTGGCAAACTTGTTTCTTGTTACTTTTCTCATTTTTTAGTCCTTGTATTTAGGTATGAGTAGTAGCCTCTTGGTGTCTTGCTAGTCTTGTCTTCCTGTGCTTGTATTAGGGTCTATCTGAGAGGTTATTAATTCTCTTTTGCATTTTCATTCCTTTACATTGAAAATACAAAAAAAAATTGTTTTTGCATTTTCATTTTCCTATATTGAAATAGAAAAAAATTGCATTTTATTTTAAGCATTTGCACTTTTGTCTATATTGCATTAGTCTTGGCATTTTAGGAAATATTTCATTGTCATTGAAATTGAAAGAGATTGCATATTCTGCACAACATTTAGAAGAATACTATTTCTTTTGAAAAACAAGACTAGTACTTAGCAATGTTTTTACATGTACTTCTTTCATATGCTGAGTCATAACACCATTAGTTTCACAACCATACCTCTTGAGTAAACAAAAACCACTAAAATTAATGTTCAATAATTAAAATTCATTAGAAAGATTTTATCTTATAGGGTACACATATAAGTTTTAGGATTTAGGGCCTTGGAATAGGATTTTGTGAGTACACTTATCCAAGGCTACAAAACTCAACATAGGTGTCTATCTAGGGAGTGGTGAAATCCATTGTATAATTGGTGTTCTCGGGAGAATCCACTAAAAACAAAGTTAAGCACAAGGTTGCTCGAAGTTGGTTGCAGATATATCCCTCTAATACCCTCCTAGCATTGGAGATATTTCTGGGGTTCTATTCGTATCTGGGGGTTCTTGGGGTACCTTGGTGCTTCTTGAGATTTAGGCTTAGATACTCTACCCATGCAATGGACCTAACCTGTGACTGTTCACCCAATCTTTGGTTATACCATGGTGGACTTAGTTACCTATCCTAGGTATCCACATAGGTTACTTGTAGGGGTTATTCTGCAGGTATCCTAAATTATATAGGGATCAAACAACACATAGAATTTATGGAGGATATTCTCTTCGGAGGGTCTGACCGATCGATCTGTGAATCCCACGAGGGTCCTTATAACTGATTCAATCACCTTCTCTCTATTGTTCATGAGTCTCAATCCCCTCCTAGGAGAGGCATACCTTCTTTAGTTCGGGAGGCCCCTTTTTAGCCACCCTCTCTTGTTTGCGTGCATTGGATTCTAGTTTTATTTAGGAGTGTTCTCTTTGTATATTAGTTGGCCTTAATATTTTGCATTGCGTCATGAATTTTGAGTGATCATGGATCGAGACCATCCTCCCCACTGGTCTCATCATCTCTTGAAGCATGTGATGTAGTACTTATGTCATGAACAATCCTTCAAACCTATCACCAACCTTTGCTAGTCATGCTGGGGGAAAGCAACCAACCTCTACGAGTCATGTTGGGAGAAAAATTCTAGTCAATACGAGTCATTATGGCACTAAGTCACCAACCTCTACTAGTCATGTTGGAGACGCATTGCCAACCTCTGCTAGTCATGCTGTGGGCAAGAAACCAACCTCTTCAAGTCATGTTAGGAGAAAAAGTCCAGTCATTGCGAGTCATATTGACACTAAGTTACCAACATCTGTTAGTCATGCTGGGGGTAAGAAACCAACCTTTGTGAGTCATTCCAGAAGAAAAAGTCCAGTCACTGCGAGTCATACTGACACTAATTCACCAACCTCTGTTAGTCATGCTGGGGGAAAGACACCAGCCTCTGCGAGACATAGTGGGAGCAAAAGTCTAGTCACTTTGAGTCATATTGGCACTAAGTCGCTAACCTTTTCTAGTCACGCTGGAGACATGTCACCAACCTCTGTGAGTCATGTTGGAGTCCAGTCACCAACCTCTACAAGTCATGTTGGAGACCTATCAACAACCTTTGCAAGTCATGTTGAAAGACAACCCACCAACTACTATAAGTCATGCTGGGGGAATTAATACATTTTCTTCCATGTTGATCTATTCTGACAAGTAATGATCTTGAAACTGGAAGATAGGTTATATTTTCCCCTTCATTCATTTTTTCATTATCCGTTTCTTGGTTCTTTTAGCCTTAGGATTGACCCCAATGAGTTGCAACACATAACCTCCTTTGCTGTTTAGAAGTGGTGTAGTTCACATGGAAAAGCCTACCGTTCATGGCTTCCCTAGTTAGAACCTTATTCGTAGTTTGGTGCCCATGTTGAATTACTTTCATAGGCTTGAGAGTCCTGTTTATTACCTCCATGACATTGTGTTCAAGTGTCATGTATTCTACTCAATATTTTTCTGGCTACTACCTACAAGACTCCCTCCATTACATCCCAGAGTCTTAGATAAGCTCTTTTCAGACTCCTTAAAAATGAAAAGATTGCCGGGTGAGCTTGTTTCCTTTCACACTCATTAAATGGATTTGAAAGGACGTCTATTCACTATAAGTTTACCCCTTTTTCGGATTGAATGGAATAACTATGAAAATGAGTACTCTAGTCAACATTGACAAGAAGAGTTCTCCTTGGTATTGTTTTACACATTTTGGGCTCGGGAGACTAAATATACGAAAAATAACACTATTGGAAGCCTACTTCCTGAAGTTGAATTGTAAATGCATTGCATATTAACTACTCATTCTTATAGGCCTAATGCCGACTTCAATATGCTGTTTTTGAACCAATTGCTTATGCGTTTCTGTCAAGTTACTAGACTTGCAATCATTGCCTTTGCGACTCGACACTTTATTCCTAGAGGAAACATCCCCTCGACTGTCCATATCCTACACATGTTCCCGTACATTGAGCATAGGTATGTTCCACTGCATGGAACTAGCTTTCTTTTTTGCGACACTCATTTCCTCTCTTTGATCATAGCATTCTTTTACCACTTTTTTAGAATTTAATAATATGAAAAAGACAAAAAAAATTGAAAAAACAAAAAAAAAAAAGGGCGGTAAAAGAGTATTATCTTCTATTGGTAGCAGTCGTGTCACCTTTGAACATAGCACAAATTTTTGAGTCCATTCATCAAAGGTTTGGGTTTAGTATGGCCTTAGGAAGTTGGACTCATTACTGAGAGCTTACTCCTTCAACTGATTATTATTACAGTACCTATGGAGAGTATTTTGATGCCTCCCGAGTAACAAAATTTTGTCAATGTTTAGTCTTCAACTATGTTGTATGATTTATCCATATGTCTCATGCTCTTGTTCAAAGGAAGTCCAAACATGTGTCGGCCATTCCACAAAATTCTTGACTTTGCATGTCGACCATCCCTTTATAAGTGAATCTTAGAATCACATGAATATTTTTCCCTACCTTACACCTTGGGCCTACTTTCATCATTGATAGGTGACCTTGAACCCAATAGATGACATCTCTTCATTGGACACAGACTGAATGGTTTCCCTTGTGTTCGACAACAAGAAATCTATTCACACATTGGTATTCATGCAGTGCCTTGGATTCCATTACACCCTATTGGTGGTTTCCTCGCCTCTGTCAATATTTTTAATTAATGACTGCTATTCAAAGGGTCTCTTTCATGTACTACTTTCATCTAGTGCACGCGAGAGGCGCACATGGTCATTGGTTCCTGCATATCTTGTTCGTCCGGGTTCTTCCTAATCATAAAGTGTTGTCTTGTACCTCATGTTGGATGATGGGGGATACCTTAATTCCCTCCTTTTAGCATATCTCATTCCATCAAATTCAACTCATCTATTATGGAATAACGATCTAGAGTCATAAGAGTACCTAGAGGCTTGCAATCATTAGTGGTAGGTTCCCTCATCATCGACAATTGGGAATACATTAATGTCTCCTGCTCGATGGATTCTTCAAGTGTTCGACCTCAACACCTTTATTCACATTTTTTGAATGTACTTGGTGCCTTGACGCTCGATTTAATCATCAATGGGTTGTCTCACATTTGTTAATGGTATACCTCAATAACCAGTAATCAAACAAAGTCTCATTGTGTTCGACTTCAACTACTCCATTCACACGATGCAGACTTTCACCATTGGGGGTTAGTGTAGAAGACCTCATACTCACGGTAGAAACACATCATGCCTGTTGTTTTCTTTCATCACACTAGTCCTACATGACTTCAATTATCATGGAATATCAGATTGTACTTCATTTTATACAGATATCTTCAATAGATTTTGAGATTGGACTCCACTATGTTTTGTTCATGCCTATAACCACATATGGCATATGTATACTTTATATTTCCTATTTATGGCCATCAACAATTATCTTCTATATACACACATGGATCTGCAATGTACTTTAGATTTGAAACAATGTGTACAAAGTCAATATGTATAGTAGTATTTTATCAATTGACTAGTTCCTTCAACTGGGTCCTCACTACTCCACTTATGGGAATTGTAATGTATTTCAGCCATCATGATTGCTCCTCTAACCTCACGCATTAGGGGGCATATGTTATATCAATTTTTTCCACACCCTATGCATCACGATTTGGTGGCCTACCCTTTCCCTCTACAGACTTAGGTTCCCCATTTTGCTTGGTCAAAAGTAAAAAATTAAATTTTTTTCACATATACACAGGCTACAGTTATACAACTTGCGTATGATGGAATATCCAACAATATTGAGAGGGGGGGCAGGGTGAATCAATATTTCGTACTATTTCTTATTAATTCCATCAATATTAAGCACACACATTAATTATTCAATTACACAATATATGATGATCAATAAACCCTTATGAACACAAGATTTTATTGTGGAACCCAACATGGAAAACCACCAACTCTTTTCTCATTAATAAATTGTTCTTTTACAAATCTGTTTTAAAGCTACAACTTTATGGAGAGACTATCCCCAAGTTTCTTCAACTATGACTGAAGGGATGCTTGCACACCCCATTTAACATATACAACTAGAAGGAGGCTACGACCCCCTAGTTTATCAGCTACCACTGAAAGGATGCTTTGACACCCTATTTACCAGCTACAACTGGAAGGAGGCTACAACCCCTTATTTAGTCAGATACAACTGACAAGGAAGCACATACTCCCCTATAGGCTCCAACCTTCCCTTGCACCACCCAACCACCCTTAATTTCACAATGTATATCAATCTCTTCTTCTCTTCATTGAATTTGATTCATGCAGTGAAAATTCATCTCTTTCTCTCTAGCTTCTGTCATTTAATATTCAATGTATCTGTTGCAGTCCAATAAAGATCTTCTATCAAATACTAGATTGCATAACTGCTACTCTGTATTCTTCTATTCTTGATCTTCAATAAGACATTGACAGACCCATTAGAACCAATAATTCATCTTCTTGAACTCTGCTTCTATTTTTATCTTCTTATCTCAACTACATAGACACTTTATTCTCACCACTCTTTCTCGTTTATATATTCTTCCAACTGATGAGCTATAAAACATTGTGTCCCTTTGTTTGGACCATCACACCCATTCATTTAACAATAATCTCATTTGTTTTTATTTATCCAAATATTATCGAGAATCCCTTTCAATTTAATGAAAATGCTTTTCATTAATTGATCACAAGTATTGATCGATTTCATTTAACTTAGTTCCATAACTCTTCAAATATTGCAGAAACCGAGTTCTGTAGAGGTGCTTTCTTCAAACCATTTTCATATGAAAGACAATGCAAAGCCATGAGCTTATAAACTTAAGTGATGTATTATCTTTTAACTTAATTTATTTTATTCCATATGACCACAGGTGGTGACCAGGTGCTAGGCCAAGCAAGTGCTTGACCACTTAATAAAATCAATGGTCACGTTTTTACTTTCCATGAAGAGATGAACGATTCTCATTTACTTTGGGAATTTGTCCTTCGCGACTTCCAGCCTCTTTACAAAACTCCCGAATAATAGACATGTGTCCATAATATTCAATGGTTGAGAATGGTCCAGAATTATTCTTCAGATCAGACGAGTTATTTCCACTTCAGGACTTCGGCCTTCGAAACTTTGGGACTTAGGACATTTTTTGGTGGTGAAAATCCCAAAGTAAAAAATCCCAAAGTGACGTAACTTGCTGACGTCACTTGTTGATGTGGCACTTCCTGAGTGACTGCCACATGTCACCTATATTCATGGATTACGTATGCTTAAAGCACCTATGGGACCTTGACACTTGTCATCATCATATTACACCACATGTCCTTGCTGACATCACTATTGATGATGTGGGATATCAATGTGAGTGATATGTGTCTTATCCTCATGACTTCAAAACTTCGACCTTCGAGACTTCGGGTAATTCAATTTCTCCACTTCCCAATTCTCCCAAAGTGAGATTCCCTGAAGTGTAAACCTTAAGTAACTTGACTTCATCCAATGGTCATTCTTTAACCCAAAAAGGCTTAACATGATCCAACGACAGTCGAGAATTCAACTATTTGGGATTTTGGGCCTTTGGCCTTGCTTATCCTATCCTTCTACTTTCCTCGATCTGACGATCAAGATATCTTCTGAAGTATTTACTCAGATCAGACGACTTATGTCTATTTCGAGACATTTGTGGCTTACTCTTTCCTTCCACTAAACATGATCTAGCGGTCCTGATATCTCCCAAAGTGTTCTTCATATCGGACGATTCAAATTTCTTCGGTACTTCAGCCTTCGGCCTTTGGGTGATCTTACTTGTTCTCAACCCTTTTTCTCCCGAAGTGGTCAGCGCCAAAGTTGACCACTGCTACCTTGGCATGCTTTGAATAGATCAGACGGTCCTTATTTACTTGGAGAATTCATATTAGACGATCTTCATATTTACTTATCCTATCCTTCCACTTAAATTGATCCAATGGTCGATGTGGATTACAGAATCATAACTTGCGAGTGGTTTAATTCGTCACCCAAACTCCGCAATTAAAGTTGTGCGATTGTTGGTGAGTTAACCATAGTCATCGATATTTGAATCGATGAGATATGACTATCTAGAATAATTGTGGGATTGGAAATAATGTATAGTTTAATTCTCCCTTCATGCTCCGCAATCAATCCCTGCCCTTGATCTACGGTTACATATTTGACAGTCACAACTTGATCTATCGTTGACTAATCCTCCAATGGTCCTTAAGCCCATGGTCACTCATATGACCGATGTGCAATGTATATATATATATATATATATATATATATATATAATATTTCCAGTCAATGACCAAGATGCTTCGTCATCAGATCGACAGTTATTATCGCTTTGACCAAAAGGTAGGGAGCTTGACAGGTCATCCTGGGCTCCAGGCTGGTGAGCTTCTCTAGGAGTCCAAGCACCTAGAGCCCTCACCATACCCTTGCACTACGCGTCGATAAGCTATGGAGAGTGCTGTGTATATAAACCTACATAATATTTTTCACACTTCCAATGTGGGATAAATCCCATTACATGAGACGATCAACACCGTTAATTTCTTGATCGGACGACTGCTAAGGCTTCTCACCTTTTCCTATGCATCGATTGACTTCTTAGTCTTTCCATCAATCCATACGACATTTCTACAATGAGATCTTCCTTCTGATATTTTATTAATGTCCTTTCTTATGAGCTTCATTCTTTGCATACTTTCAATGCACTTTTCCTTTCGAGCTTTGATCTCTGCATACTGTCTGACATTTTCTGCTAATTGTTATATTGCACATATTTATTTGTCATGAACTTTGCATACTGTTATATTGTTTGACATCAATGCCACTATGTATAACAATCTCCCCCTTTTTCATTGATGGAAACACACAAACTTCATACACAATCTCCCCCTGTGATGATGCTTCTCTTGTCTAAAGTTACTCTCCCCCTTTGACATCAATGGAAAATGATTTCTCCTCCTATGATATGTGTGTCTATATGCTACTGATCAATATATGAACTCCGGTAACTCCCCCTACAATCATGCTCTGGGTGCCATAACTGAATAACTCCCCTTGTCAGTCTGCTCTCTCTGCCTCTGACTGTTCTCCCCCTTTGTTTCTAAAAAGGGTAGCTCTTCCTGACAAGGTTTCTCCTCTTGTTATCTCTAGAGGATGTCATGTATATCATAATGCTGCTGCTGGATATTGCTGTCCTACTGAAACACTGTGCAATTGTAGCTCATATTTTTCAAACGACCCTTGGATCTGTTCATTGATTCTCATAAATCTCTATCCATATGCATCCATCTCTATCCATGATACTTTTCTACTGTGGATTTCTCTAAAGTCGTCTGAGAAATTTTATACTATGCTTGTCACATGACTGCAATTCTTTTTTCAACAATTGACTTCACTCATGTTGACTTGTTCAGTCTTTGCTGTCCACATCTATGAATGTCCTGGTTTGTTGAACTTTGTTCTCTGATATTCTATTACTGAAAATTCATTTTTCTTCCATGTTTCCTTTACTCTTCTTGTCGTATTGTATGAAGCATTTCTCATTGACTGTCTTCTTGAGTTCCAACAGTTATGGGATTTGTGTCCATATCCACCACAACTGTAGCATCTCATAGTGCAACAATCTGTAGCAATATGTCCAACAGGATTGCAGTTCCAACATCTTATACTGTTGATGAACCTACCGACTTGTTTTATTCCATGATGCCTACAATCCAAGTTTTGAGGCGTATGAGTATCTTCTAGATTTATTCCTTTATCTGATCTTCATTGTCAAGTATAGTCTCTTGATATTTAATCCTTATTGTTTTTAAATCATCCACCTTGACATCTGCACTCTCAACAATCTTATGTAAACTAAGATTGTAGCATCTGTATGCTTTCTTGGTAGAAGCATATACCTTCATCGGATCTAGCATCAAAGTTTTTCAAGATTCTCATCAAGCCTTTTGATGTAACACTTACTTCCAAAGGGATTGAAGTATTTTACCAAAAGAGCTCTTCCAAACCAGGGTTCATAAGGAGTCTTATTACTATTAATCCTGAGTTGACCTCTGTTCAATATGTATATTGTTGTGCTTATGGCTTCCCTCTAATATCCATCAAATAATTTTGTTTCATTGAGCATAGTCCTTGAAGCTTCCTGGACTATTCTATTCTTTCTCTCAACAATCCCATTTTTTTGAGGTGTTCTGGCAGTAGATAATTGTTTTATTTTTATTTTTTATTCCATGAGTTTCATAGAAGAAGTTGAGTATTCTCTTGTTTCTTTAAGTTGAAAAACTTGTCCTTGTTTCCTGTCATATGTTTTGAGCACCCACTGCCAACATACCAGAGATCTTGTTTATCTTGGGATTTCAAGGAAATAAGGCATTCCTCTTTTGATGTTTTTTCTTTCCAAATCTTCTTTTTCTCTCTAATGAACTTTGGTTTTTCCGAGACTTGCATTAATCTACAATTATTGGCTTTATGTCCATAACTATGATATCTGAAGCATTCTAGGTTCCTTTCTTGTAGAGGTGAAAGGGATTTATAATTTATGCTTTTAACTTGATTTACTGTTTGGTTATCTTTAAGGTTATAGTTCTTAACCCTTAAGTTTTTCCTTCCATATGCTCTACAATTCATAGCTTTATGTCCATACTTATTACATGAATAACAATAACCCCTGAACATCTATGAAGATAATTTGAAAATGAATTTATTTTTCAACTCCTTTTTGTTAGTATTGAAAGTAGGGGAAATATTACTTTCTTTCTTCACATACCCAAGCCCAATATTCTTGTTAGGATCTTTCATTTCACTTGAACTACATTTTTTTTCTTGTTTTTTCCACCTGTGTCTCTTGGTTCTGTAGTCAACAACCTTGTGACCGTAATAAAAACAATATCCATAGGATGCACTCTTGTACTTGGGAGTTTTTTGGTCTTCTTGCTTGTGATTGCTATTTCTTTTGAGGCTACTCTTATTGGGAGCATGAGCAAGTTCTTGAGCATAGGAGTTTGCATTCTAGTCATCCTTTTGCTACATAGTTGTTTCTTTGGAGATATCATCACAACACCTGTCATCTTCTACATAAATATGAGTAATAGGACTTGATCCTTTAACCATGTGTACTTGGTCATATCCAAGGCCAATTTTGTTCGAGGGAAATCTTTGTAGATTGAGAATTTTATCAAGGGCTTCAGTTCCTTTCTTGAATTTTTCAATAGTCTTCAGTTGATCCTTGATTCCAACAACTTCTTGTTTAAAATTATTGGCTTCTTCCATGCTAATGGATGCTTTTTGTCTTGAACTGAGTAGCTCCTCTTGTGAGGACATTAGTTTTCTTTTTAAGGTCTGATTTTTTCCCTCACTTTCTAGTTGTTGTTGTTTGAGCTCTTCAACCTTTTGTTTCTCCTTATTAAGAGATTGTTCCAAGGATTCTAATCTCTCTTGATCCAGTTGGACTTGGATTCTAAAGTCAACTATGATTTTCTCAAGTTCTTTATTCTTTGAACCTTGTTTCCTCCTTTTCTCCAGCATTAGATCCTTTAGTTGTTTACACCTTTGTTTATATTTTATTAGTTCATCCAAAGCACACTCAAGCTAAGATTCAAGATTGACTTCTTCTCCAATGTCTGAGTATTTTTCAAGAGAATCTTCATCACTAGAATTGTTGTAGATTGAACTTTGTTCTGATTGAAATGCTTCATTTGAATATCATCTATGTAGAGGTATTTTATCTTGTCCCAAAGTTCCTTTGCAGAGTTACATTCACCTATCTTATATTTGACATCATTAGGTAATCCATCAAGGATTGTATTCATTACAATTGAGTTACTTTTCTTGGATTTATTTTGAGCTGGAGTCCTTACTCTGTTTGGTGGGAAGTAATAATTGATCACTGAATTCCATACTTCAAGTCCCAATGCCTTCAAATGACTTTCCATTCTTTTACTCCAAAAAATGTATTCTTATTTTCCAAGTATTGGAGTTCCATTCACAGTGTAAATATTTTGTTCATCCATGTGTGCTTAATTTGATCTTCCTTTCATTTTGTTAGACTGTTCTTAAATGAACCTCGCTTTGATACCAATTGATGGAATATCCAACAATACTGAGAGGGGGGATGAATCAATATTGCCTACTTTTTCTTATTAATTCCATCAATATTAGGCACACACATTAATTATTCAATTAAGCAATATATGATAAAAAACAAACCCTTATGACCACAAGATTTTATCGTGGAACCCACGGGGAAAGTCACCAACTCTTTTCTCATTAATAAATTGTTCTTTTACAAAAATGTTTTCAATATACAACTTGATGGAGAGACTATCCCCAAGTTTCTTCAGCTACGACTGAAGGGATTCTTCCACACCCCATTTACTAGCTACAACTGGAAGGAGGCTATGACCCCCTAGTTTATCAGCTACCACTGAAAGGATGCTTCAAAACCCTATTTACCAGCTACAACTGGAAGGAGGCCACGACCCCCTATTTAGTCAGCTACAACTGACAAGGAAGCACCTACTCCCCTGTAGGCTCCAAACTGCCCTTGCACCACCCAACCACCCTTAATTTCACAATGTAATTCAATCTCTTCTTCTCTTCATTGAATTTGATTCATGCAGTCAAACTTCATCTCTTTCTCTCTAGCTTCCGTCATTTAATCTTCAATGGATCCGTTGAAGTCCAATAAAGGTATTCTATCAAATACTAGATTACATAACTACTACTTTGTCTTGTTCCGTTCTTGATCTTCAATAAGACATTGACAAACCCATTAGAACCAACAGTTCTTATTCTTGAGCTCAACTTCTATTTTGATCTTCTTATTTGAACTACAAAGACACTTTCTTCTCACCACTCTTTCTCGTTTATATATTCTTCCAATTGGTGAGCTATGAAACATTGTGTCCCTTTGTTTGGACCATTGCACCCCTTCATTTGACAATAATCTCGTTTGTTTTTATTTATCCAAATATTATCGAGAATCCATTTCAATTTAATGAAAATGATTTTCATTAATTGATCACAGGTATGGATCGATTTCATTTAACTTAGTTCCATAAATCTACAAATATTGCAAAAACCGAGTTCTGCAGAGGTTCTTTCTTCAAACCATTTTCATATGAACGACAATGCAAATCCACTGGCTTATCAACTTAAGCGATGTATTATCTTTTACCTTAATTTCTTTTATTCCATATGAACACAGGTGGTGACTAGGCACTAGGCTAAGCGAGTGCTTGATCACTTAATAAAATCAATGGTCACATTTTTACTTTCCACGAAGAGATGGACGATTCTCATTTACTTTAGGAATTCAGGACTTCATCCTTCGCGACTTCCAGCCTCTTTAAAAAACTCCCGAATAACATACGTGTGTCCATAATATTCAATGGTTGAGAATGATCTTGAAGTATTCTTTAGATTAGACGACTTATGTCCACTTCAGGGCTTCAACCTTCGGGACTTCAGGACTTAGGAAATTTGCTGGTGGTGAAACTCCCAAAGAAAAAACTCTTAGAGTGACATAACTTGTTGGTGTCACTTGTTGATGTGGTACTTCCTGAGTGGCTGCCAAGTGTCACCTAGATTCATGGCTTACATATGATTAAAGTACCTATGGGACCTTGACACTTGTCATCAGCTGATTACGCCACGTGTCCTTGCTGACGTCATTGTTGATGGCATGGGATCTCAATGTGAGTGATACGTGTCTTATCCTCATGAATTCAGAACTTCGGCCTTTGGGACTTCGGGTAATTTGATTTCTCCACTTCCTAATTCTCTCGAAGTGAGATTCCCCGAAGTGTAAACCTCAACTAACTTAACTAACTTAACTTCATCCAATGGTCATTCTTTAACCCGAAAAGTCTTAACATGATCCAATGACTGTCAAGAATTCAACTACTCAGGATTTCAGGCCTCTGGCCTTTCTTATCCTATCCTTCTACTTTCCTCGATCTGACAACTAGGATATCTTTCGAAGTGTTTCCTTAGATCGGGTGAATTACATCTATTTTAGGACATTTGTGGCTTACTTTGTCCTTCCACTAAACATGATCTGATGGTCTTGATATCTCCCAAAGTGTTCTTCATATTAGATGGTTCACATTTTCTTCGGTACTTCGGCCTTCGGGTGATCTTACTTGTTCTCAACCCTTTTTCTCCCGAATTGTTCAACGCCGAAGTTGACCACTGCTACCTTGGCGCACTCTGAATAGATCAGATGGTCCTTATTTACTTTAGGAATTCGTATCAGACAGTCTTCGTCTTTACTTATCCTATCCTTCCACTTAACTTGATCCAATGGTCGATGTGGATCGCAGAACCATAACTTGTGATTTGTTTAATTCGTCGCCCAAACTCCGTAATTGAAGTTGTGCGATTTTTGGTGAGTTAACCACAATCGTCGATCTTTGAATTGATGAGATCTGACGATCTAGAATAATAGCGGGATTGGAAATAACATATATTTTAATTCTCCCTTCGCGCTCCACAATCAATCCCTGCCCTTGATCTACGCTTGCATATCCAACGACCACAACTTGATCTGATCGTTGACTAATCCTCCAACGGGCCTTAAGCCCACGGTCACTCA
>SNQJ01S0005540.1:79270-147962 GCA_010110895.2 Picea sitchensis | reverse complement strand
CTTCGTCGTCAGATCGATAATTATTATCGCTTTGACCAAAAGGTATGGGGCCTGACAGGTTGTCCCAGGCTCCAGGCTGGTTAGCTTCTCGAGGAGTCCAAGCACCTAGATCCCCCACCATACCCTTGCACTACGCATAGATAAGCTATGGAGAGTGCTGTGTATATAAACCTACATAATATTTTTCACACTTCTAATGTGGGATAAATCCTGTTACATGAGACTATCAACACCGTTAATTTCTTGATCGGACGGATGCCGAGGCTTCTCACATTTTCCTGTGCATCGATCGAATTCTCAGTATTTCCATCGATCCCAACGACATTTCTACAATGTGTTCTTCCTTCTGAGCTTTGATTAATGTCCTTTCTTATGAGCTTCATTCTTTGCATACTTTCAATGCGCTTTTCCTTCTAAGCTTTGATCTCTGAATACTGTCTGACATTTTATGCTAACTGTTATACTGCATATATTTATTTGTCATGAAATTTTCATACTGTTATACTGTTTGACATCAATGACAAAAAATTAATGACATTATGTCCAACAACGTATACCCAGGTTGCTCCATTACAACCCGCGTACATTGGGTTTTATGCTCAAAATAAAAAATATTTCAGATTTTCCATGCCATGTCATGGGATCCATGATCCTTGGCCCTTCATATGCTAGAAACTCTCTAATTCGACCCTTCAATTCCATTTGGAGGCTATAAATTGATCCATATACATTCCTTGAAGGAGGAGAAAAAATGGGGGAGAGAAATTACACTCTGGAGAAATTTTGCTCCATGTTACATCCTTGAGTCTGCATCCCTTAGTCCTTTAAGTATGAACTCTCGTTATGTTCAGTGCCCAAGCTCTCCCTATATTGTGAAGGAGGAACCCAAGTACTCCTAGAACTTGTGAGATTTCCTTGTATAGGATTGAGGTGGTGAAGGCCCAGGTGGAGGGACTAAGTTTCTCAGTTTCGACGAGTTGCTGATACAATAATTTGTCATCTATGTACTCTTGCTAATTATAGTAATAAAAATACTCTTTCTTGTCCAATTATATGTTGCAAATGTTTATATTATTTTCCATGGGTAAATTTTCTATACATGTTAATGGATTATACTAGTTTATATGGTAATATTTCATACATTTTCCATATGTTTGTGTATCTTGGATGTTGAGGAAAAGTTGTAGGTATCATGCATTGGATTGTGAGCTCAATGGTGGTCTCCCACGAATGTTCGGAAGAGGTAGGATTCTAGCATTTCTTTTGTTGGCATTTCCATTTCTCTAGCATACTTTAGATTTGAGTTGATTTCTTGGTGTCGTTCTGTCTATTGTGGTCCTACCCCAAACCATAGAGTTTTATTCCTCGTAACATGATATTCCTTAAATATGGGAACCCCTGTCGTTGATCAAGGTCACACAGACCACGTAAATAGGATCATAAACAAACATAAGGGAAGGTATCATAAAGTTCATGATCTCCTCAACTAGTTGCAATGTCTCTATGATTTCACCTAGCACCCTTAGTCCCTAGTTAGCTTGTAGGATTAGGAAAGAATAATCTCCCTAAACAACAATGTAGGATGTTTTCTTGATTTATTTTCTCGCATTTTCTTGCCTTCATTTGTGTGTTTTCTTTCATGCATTACCTGATTGATTGCTCGAAGCATTTAATTTACTTAGAATAATTTATTTACTTGCTTTCATTAGACGTAGAAAATTTTTGGTTTCATTCAAATTAATGGTTTTTCCCAGGGTGGTAGATTCACCCTTTTCATGTGTTGCTGATGCCTTGGCCAAGTTTATATGTGTGTAGATTATAGGTATATAAGAGATTTTGGAGTTCTAGTACACTCTTATGTTGGATTTCATGTTCTTGAGTAGGAGATATATGTTTCCCCCTCAGGGGTAACTACTTCCAGAGACACCCCCTCAAGGGGTGTTGTGTCGATGCATAAATTAGCTCTATTAATCATATTCTATGGACTTAGAGTACTCTTTCAATTGTCTCCTTCATACATATTATTGTGATAGCTTAGCCATGGCATATTATATCCCATCTATCACACCTCATATTACACATGCACTTACAATTGGTACACTATGTTTTCATTACACATGGCCATGGTACTTGTTTTATCTTGATTACTTCACTTTCCATGCTATGATCTCATGTATGGGTTTGATACTTAGAAATGGTGTTATAAATTATTTATGGATATGAATGTGGTGAAAAATAAAGTGTGTTCTAATAACACCCCATAACATAATTTTTTTTTATCATTTTCATCATCATACCACAGGGGACATGATTATCCTTTAAATATGTCGACATGTATTAAGTTAGGTCATACTACTTGTGATCAGGTTGCTGTAGTTTTTTCCATATCCCCACCATATTTAAAACTTTACATATTCCCCTTTCATTTACATCCCATTTATAAAAAATATTAGCCCCACTCATGTTTGATCTATCATTCAAAATAGTCTAATTGAAGAAATCCTAAGTCAAATCAAAGACAAAAGGGCTAGAGGTGAAGATAAAATAATAAATTTAAAATCCAAAAAATGATAAAGCTTGAGCTATGCCACCTTGCTATGAGGCCAATGCCCTTAGTTCCATGCTTTTCTATGCATATCTAAAGAAAAAGGGACTTGATGAACGCAATAAATAAAGTAAACAAATAAAAAGAAAATGCAAAGGAAGGGGTAGTAAGAAACAATGCCGAGGAAATGGTAACTCAAAGCTAAATCTCCATTTTAAAGGCTTACATATTAAATATTGAAGATTCCTAGCTCTTGAAAACTAGTCGGACAAGACTAAAGAACTATACATCATTTATATGACTATGGTCAATATATGACTTTTCCCTTTCACCTTTCACACATTATTCACCATCTCACCTACATTTGACTTTATGACCTAGGAAATATCACTTGTCTTAGATTTTGTCACATGTAAGACGGGTCAAGAGTGTCCTGCCATGGTAAACTTAGGAAAATTTTGAAAATTAAATTATTTTGTGTTGTTTCTAAAAGAGAGCACAATGTGTGCATCATATAATTACTTGTAAAGGGGTTAGATGCACCACTATAAGTGGGTTACCTACATTGGGATCTATGTACATGCATTGAGGGTATCATCTATGCATTGGGATTTGTGTATCGTGCCTCTATATTGGTGTACTTTCTCTAGTATTTATGTCACTATATTGGGATCCATGACAGTGCATTAAGCAATGATAGGGACTCTACATCGTTATCACTTTCCACATGGACCATTCCTGGAGAACACCCTTGCCTTGTTGGATCATTATTGCCACACATGTGGATTATTATGATTTATTGACCACTTGCATGAGTTTGTTGAGTATAATTATGAGGTTTTTATAGGTGGTTGCACCACATGTTGTTATGAGTTGGTTATGATCGATTTGACCGTTTTATTAGGGAAGCACCTAGCTTGTGGTACCACACATGCCATTCATTAATGGATCACCACACTTGACATCCCATATGTGTGTATTGGCATCATCACTTTTTTAGGCATGTTTCACTTTGAGATGCTTTATTCCTTGCTTCATGTGGTTTGCTGAGGGGGAACCCTTGCTCCTAGGCCACTTGTTGACTATGAACATACTTTTTGGAGGTTGTTAGCATATTTTTATGGAGGGAATTCTTACTATGGAGGATTTATTTAATGGTTTTGTAGCAACACATGGAATTTTTTCATGGTTTTGACCAAGTACATGGTATTATCTCATGGTTTGTACTAGCACATTATATTCACCCATTGTATATCGAGGAACCTTATCTATAGAATAAGGTTGCTTCCTCATTTGTATTTGTTGGAGAATAATGAGAAGAAGCTGGTCTTGCTTTGCAAAAGGCCATTTAGTAATATTGTCTATTCTTTTGTTCTTGTTCAAGGGTATATTGGAAGATATTTTTTATTTGTAGGTATGTTGGAGGAAGGGGATATTGAAAAGTAATAGAAGAGAACCATGCTACATTGAGGATGCAACTAAGGTATAGTTCTACTTTCCTTATTCTTTATAATAATTTAGGGTTAGATTTCTTTTGCATTGGGTGTGGACATCCTAGGGCTCTACCCTCTCGCACTAGACTAGGTTTATATTTAACCTTGTGATACTTAGGTTGGATTCTCATAGGACCAACCTACCTAACCATACTTGATGGATTTCAAGTATCTCATTTGATGCTCATAGAACAATCATTCTTGGTGCATGTGACCTCAATACATAGTATGCATGTTGATGCTTATAGGGAAATCCTAGATGGTGCATATTATTACTTAAACACATAAGGTAAATGAACAACACTTAAGCTAGGAAAGTGACCCCATAGACTAATAAATGTAGGCACTACTCTACTCTTTGACTTCCTCAACCAAAATTAAATGTTTTTTTCTTCTTTTCATTTTTCTTTGTTTGCAATCTAGGGTTTTAACTTTTTTAGATCTAGATTGTTTTTTCAAGTATTTCAAGCTTGTTTAGATCTAGTAGTAGGCTTGATTATTTCATTTGTAAATAATTTTGTTTTCTTTTCTTAATCATAAATTGATTTTCAATTTTCTCTTGGTGTGGTTGATATAATATCTCAAGAAGAGAAATTTGGTGGGTCTATTGTGTTTTCTTCATACCTTTTCATAGGTATAACATTGTTACACTTGAATGAGCTAAACTGATGCCTTAACTCTCAAAATGTCTCATGATTTCAAGCTCAATCCTAATCTCTCTTTTTCCTGATTTAAATTTCTGAGTTATAGGTTTGATTCATTAGATATGAAAATTTACTTCTAGCCGTCTTCTATTTTAGATTGAACTAGTTTAGAGCAAGTGGATTTTTCTTTGGATCCCACTTTAATTTATTACTCTTTCACTTGAGTGGTAAATGGTTTAAGGTGGAACTTACTTGAATTCTTTAAACATATACTAATTTGCTATCTTAGTAAATTCACATTTGTGCCAAACACTTCACTATCACTAAATAATTCCATGATTTTCACTTAAACAAATGGGAACATGACAATGTGTTAATGGTATTCACACTAAGTGGATTTATTGGATCTATTCATATGCTCAATAAATATTTCATGGTAGATCATTTTTAAGCACATGGATGCACACGTGTCTACTTAAATAATTCCTTTAAAGATATGGTTTATGACACTCACTAGTGAATTTAATGAATGATTCGTGTGATATGGCTTGACATTGGTAAAATTTGAGCATATGCTAGAAAACTACTAATGGAAACATAGTTTTGAATTTGTCTCATAGGTGGCTGACCTACTCATTAATTTTATGCATTTTACTTGGTAGAACTAAATATGAGTTTAGTTCCTCAATGAACAATGAATAATGACGTCTTCATTTTTGGTTTCATGATCAAATTAACTTGTTTAAGTTTGAGATTCATTTGCAAATATGCAAATTTGGAAATGACATTTTAAGTCTACAAATGATATGTTAAAAAATCTATTGTGGAAATATATTATGGTGTACCTTTTGTTGACAAATTCCAGATCACACATAATCCAAATATGAATACATCTTCAGTGAAATATGCAATATGGAATTGGTGTTACAGTCACATGGTTGACCTTGTTTGTTCAATGTTACATAGTTATTAAAACTCACTCATGAATGGTTAACATACTCTTTGAAGTATAATTGTGGAATTTAGCATTTGAGCACTATCTTATGATTTAATTTGAGTGAATCAGTTAGTGCAAATTGACATTGTGGTTGCAATAATCTACTTGTCATTTCCAACATATTTTTGGACATTTCAGACTTGTTATTTCATATTTAAATGCTGATAACAACTATTGGACCTTTGAATTTCCATGTGACACTTTGGTGTACTTGATTTTGACTCATACTTGGAGTTTAATTTAACCATTTATTTTCACACAACGCCACACTTGTTTATAATCTTATCAAAGGAAAGTTCATTGATTGAGTTAATCACCTAAGTCATCAATCTAAGCTAAGAACACTTCCACATTATAATGAATTGGATACATTGAGCCTATATGGATACCCCCCTAGGCTAGGAAACCCATCTCCTTAGTCTAGAGTGAGAGCAAAATGCCATTGAGGTGATAGTGGGTGGTTTTCCTAAGAGTTGCCTCTAGGTTCTCCCGTTGAGGTTAAGAATTTTTCTCCTAGGTGAGAGTTTGAGAGGTAACATACCCATCTATACTAAAATTTTCCAAGAGCTATGCCTAGGGAAGCCTGGCAGGACAAGAAAGGATCCCCAAATTGTCCATGTTATTGGCTAGTTCGCTGACTTAATGCTTGGATTATTTTTTTCTCTGACCAATTACATTGAAAAAGGAATCCCTATAGTCAATGTTGACATTAATACCACTCTTATTCCAAACACTTTAATTGATTTAGGGGATACCATAAATGTTGTGACTAAGGAGACAATGGAAAAACTTGGACTAACCAATCTATGTTAGACTCTTACATTCCTTCAACTAGCTAATTTATCTACTATAAAAATAGAAGGGAGACTAGAGGATCTAGTGTTTTCCATCGATTCCTAAGAATACCCAACAAATTTCATGGTTTTCAAATAAATTCCAACCTTGGAGGATATCCATTGATTCTAGGTTCATCTTGGTTGAAAACAGTAGATACTTATATTGGCTTTATATCCAAATATATGATAATTTCCCATGGAAACTCCACTAAGAAATTTTCCTTGTACCCTCCTACCAAGCCTTCTACATATCGATAAATCTCTATGTGGGTAGAGGAAATTGATGATGATAATGTTCAACAAATACTCACACTTTCAAACCAAGCTCTCACTTTCAAGGATAAGACTATGGATGACATGACCAACAATTTCATTACAAATCCCTACTCATCCCAACATCCAAATTTCCAATTCTTCACAAATATCTTGGGTTAGTATCGCCAAAAGAACTATTCACTGGTTTCCCTATCTTTACAATCAAATTCCATGCCTTTCCTCTCTATAATACAACAAATTATTCTAGAACACCTATGGAAATAGCCTGAGAAGGACATTGAATATCAATTCCAGGTTAGAGACCTCACAAAAGGATCAATTTATTAAATTATTTTGGAAAAAAAATAGCACATTTTTTTGGGAATATACATATGTGAAGGGGACCCATCCTGATATTTGTACACATCATATTGGAACACCCTTATTTCCCCTAGCTTGTAAATATAACTATAGCCTACTAAAGGACTACGGGTAGAATGATTATGTATGGATGCTGGAATTGATGAACCTTTGGTTATAGAAGATAATTTATATATTTTTGTTATTAAATAAAATGGAAAGTGTTGCATAGGTGCTAAAGGGGTTTCCAAGGTAGATCATGATGCATGAGATAGATGGTGAGGGGAACCAATAATGGTTGAGATGACCCCTACCAAACCAGTATTCTGTTGGGTATTCTGTTAAATTTTTTAGACTTAGAACAGTCCTCTGACCCAAAGAATTTAATTACTAGTCAAGCTGGTAGTTGGGAAGTCTTCCTCAAGAGTCAATGAGGAAATGCGAAGAGTACCCATCTGGAAAATTCTTGACTTAACCCATGAAATTGGGAATTGGACCCATGAAATCTTGCTGAGGAAGGAAAGAAAAGGTAGGAAAGTTGTGGGTAGAAGGGAGGATGCAAGGGGAATGGGTCTGGTGACCATTTCTGAAGAGGGAGAGCATGCACAACTCTTTGGTTCGGAAGAGAACTGAAAAATAAATTTGTTTTTGGTATAGGAATTGCTGGGTAGCATTCTCTGACCAAGATAATAAATGGGGTTGTAGAGAAGATGAGTGATTGAGGAAACACTCATTTCAAACCCCCTTTCTTGGTGGAGAGAAAACCGATCTACCAAGTTCTTATGGGAAGAAGAGAATGATCTTCATCCCTGGATGTTTCTGAACATAAGGAAGAGTCTCTCTCAGAGCATCATGATCTATCTAGGGGGTGGCCAATGGTAAATCCATCCAGGAGTTATTGTGCCTACGGTTGGGTGGAAAATGACACCCCTTTCAATAGTTGCAACACTATATGGTTTCTAGATAAGTATATTTTGTTAAATATCTGTAGTGTTTAGATCTGAGAAAATTATATACTATGTTTTAGAACTGTGTAAGTTTAATTTCTGACAAAAGTGACTTGAGAAATTTAAGTAAAATGAAGAGAATGTCTTAGCTAAAGCTCATTTGATTTAATTCCTTATCTCTTGACTATCTGTGTGCTAAAATAAGATTTCTGGAAGTGAATGTTGTGGTTGAATGCGTTGCACAATTTAATGCATGCTTTGGCAATGATGATTGAACAGTTAAAAAAATATCTATAAAGCATTTGAAGGAAGAGAGAGTGGTTTTCTGTATAATAGTGTTCTATTTTAGCTTGTCCTCAAGCCTTATTACAAAAAACTTAGAGTATATCATATGTGAGGTTGGACTATAGGGAAACAACCCAAACATTTAAGGATGCACAAATCATTATAAATAGGTAGTAAGGAAAATAATTTTGGAATTATATATGACACTTCTTACTTGAATTAAAAGTACAAAATCCCTTTATATTTCATTTGGGCATTAATAACAATAATGTTAAACTTGTGTTAAATCTCCTATAAATTTGAGAACAATCCCCTTAAATTTTGTTGGGCAATAAATCCTGGTAGAGATACTGAATTTCACTGTGAAGGAAATTCTTACCTTAGGACCAATTTCCTTAAATCTAGGTAAGGAAAGTAAAGCTTGGTAAGAAGGAGGAAGTTTACTAATTTACCCATGAAGAGGAGGAGATATAATTACATTTTTAATTTCCAGAATAGAGAGATTTCCTTGGATTAAGATTTTATTCTATTATTTTAAAAGTCTGGAAAATAAGAAATAGATTTCATTTCCTTTTAATTACATGTTTCATTAAACAAAACTTCAAATTAAACCTTACCATGCATTGAATACATGCAAGGGAATGTTAATATAAATGATATACAATTATTAGTGTAAATGTGCATTCCTATGCTTTCTGGGCAAAGATGAATAATGGTAAAGTATGGTAGAATTCCTAATTTTACTATTTAAATATTTGATAGTTAAATAATAAGAATTATAAATATCACATAATAAATTTATGAAGTTCATGCCTAGTGCATGAAAAATGGAAATATGAAATCCTTTTTCTCTATGCAAAAACGTTTTAACTATGCTCATATTTTTCCCCATTTACGAAATTCATATGTTTCCCAGGTAGTTTAGAGCTCCCGAAAAAACGTGAATATTAGAGTATTTTTAATTATTGGTGTTCAAATACCCGAAGTTCTGAAAATTCTCCTGTTTTTCTCAACACAAAAGTGAGTATAAAAATGCAAAATTCCTTAATTATTAAAGGCTTGGAAAATATATGTATCTTCGTATATCCTTCTACCTTGAAAATATTTATATAACATTTACAAACATTACTATCAAATAATCCTTTCTTTCGGAACACAAAGAATGGGGCAATTGTTTAGAGTGCGAAGACCAATGGGTTTTAAGAAATATGTTATTAAATATTAAACTAAGCTCGTGAGTGATTGGTTTCCAGAGTCCCACCTTCGAAGAAGAAGGGGGAGTGCATGAGAATGAAGTCGGAAGACATCAAAGCGATGGGATATACATTATAAAGTTTGGTTGGTTATCAGAGTAACGAGAAGGGCACATGCGAATTTACTCCGATGACTTCATCTTGGGATGAGATATGTGTTTTAAAATTTAAATGTAGTATAACATTTAACCTGGATAGATTGTGATTGGCCTTCAGAATAGTGAGAAAGGAGTAAACACATGGAGTGTGAAGACCAAGGGAGTCATGAACAATATAATATTATAATAATAATTCAGCATGAATTCCAAAACCCTTTCGGAGTAAATAAGAAGGGGCAGTTGAATGATGTCTATATGGCTTCAAAGTGATGAGTGGGGAGGTAGTGTTCATAGTCCAAAGTTGTTGGAGCGATGGCATGGGTGGTATAAAGTTAATTATATAAAAATATTAAAACTCTTTTACCTTTTCAGAGTTTGATTGTCAATAAAGATAAAAAGGAGTACATGAATTGTATGCGAAATTCAGAGTTTGAAATCCCCACATGCTTCGTTAATGAAATAATAAAATACAATATAATGCAACCTAGGTGCATTGTGATGGAGTTGGGTACTTTACAATTAATTTTATTATCTTATGATACAATTAAATTAATTGCATTATAATGTGTTGTAATCTGGATAATTAAACTAACACTAAACAATTACCAAGGAAAATGGAGGGAAAATGAATCTACATTAATTACCTAGCCAATATTATTAAGTAAATTCTGTTGCTAAGAAAAAATTACGTTTACAAGGATAATCAATTAGTCCTAATAAGGTTTAAGTAATTGGATACCAAAGAACGATATTCTAAGAAATATCAATGAAGAATTTAAATTGGTTCATTGGAGAGGGAATATTCCTCGATACCTTGGACTCATGGTAATGAGATTGTGAATCACTCAAACTCCAAATGGATAGTATCAAGAGGGAATATTCCTCTATACCATACTCATCGGAGGGAAGCAAAGATCATTTCAAAAGAAGGTTCGAGTGAAGAATGGTTGTAGGCCTGCGTGGAATGATATTCCACCGTGGCAGTTTAGGCTAGTACCTCGTCGGGACGAGGGTGTCACCACGTTAGTTGGCATGGACACTGAAATTTCAAGAGGATGCCACATGGAAGTAAGAGAGATGTTTCCTATGTAAACCTGAGAATCTTCAGAGGGTCATAACTCTTGTCCCATAGCTCAGTTCTGTGCAAACTTACTGTCGTTGGAAAGCTCTTGACGAGCAAACGACAATGGAGCTGTGATAGAGATGATTCAATATTATTAGAAGAAGTGGAAATTTAATACCCCATCTCCTAAAAGGTACTTAAGGGGTGGGGTGTGTGACACACATATACATTAAGACTGATTCCTAACCAATTTGACAACCCCAACAATGAGTGAACCCTTCCTTGCATGAGATAGTGAACAAAGAGTTACAATGTTGTAGAATGTGAATTTAATCTATACTTGTTGACGGGCGAAATCGACCGTCCGTCAACTGAGAGAGTGGAACCGGTCCGAGTTTGTCTAATAACCCAAGCTGTTTGGGATGAACCACCCTGACGGGTTTAGCGGCTCCGTTAGCCGATCTAAGGTCCTAAGAAAACAAAAGAAAACTAATCTAAACTAAATAATCTAACTGAAAATAAATAAAACAAACTAAACTAATTAACAATAAACAAAAGTAACTAATACACTAATCTAATTAAAACTAACTACTAAACGAACTAAACTAAAACTAATTATTAAAACAATCTTAAACTAATCTAACTATTCTACAATCTACTAATTACTACTATACTAACTACTAACTGCAATATAACTCATTCACAAAATGTACAATATTGACAATTTACAGATTTAATTAAAACCTGAAAAACTCATTAATATTCTGCCCTAAGACAGAGGAAGGTATTTTTTGATTTTTATAATTTTATGAACAAGAAATGAAACAGAAAAATAACTAAACTAAATTACTAATCTAAACTACAAATATGTCTAATCAAATTATCAAAAATAATCGCAAACTAACCTGGATAAACGCTCCGGATTTGCCCTGTGTATGATGACTATGCTAGCAGATCGGAGGAAGGAAACTCACACCGAATAATCCAGAAGCTTCTCGTAAACGATAGCTGCAATGCTCTTTGAGTTTGTTTACAGGACAAACAAGACATAAAAATCATAACAATTATATGATTTATAAATCTTAACAATCAGGTAAACCAGTATGCAAAGACTTATACAGAATAATCCAATTGATGAAGAAGAGAAATCTGTCATTCATAAACTGAATCAGGTAATTTCTATGTTTTTAAAATACTGGAAGAAATCAGATATGGATCATATTAATTAATTCATATCATTTTCAAAAGACTAAGATAGCTAAAGTAGTCATTAATCAAATGCAAACTGATAACATAAACATGAAACAAAAGATTGATATTATGAAAGCTAAAGCTATAGTAGAACATCAATTTCTATCTCAGTCTCTATTAGATATCCATTAACCTGGTTCTCCCACAAGCGAGGATGATCCTTATTACAAAAATAATAAGTATTTATAAGTTTTTCCACAGGGTAAAACTTCCCTGTGGAAGTTATCACACTGTTTACATAAATCTGGGAAGATATTCCCAATTTTAACTAAACTAAGTAACTACAATAAAATTAAAACACCTAAATATCTCTTGAACTGCCCAACAAGTCCCATGCAATTCGAATTTACCTGAAACAGGTCAGAAATAGACAAGTTAGAGAGATATTTTATTAATAAAACAATAAAAATCTAATTCTATAGACTAGCTACAAAATCATGAGATTATGTAGCTAGTCTAAATAAGATACATAATCAACATTGAGATTAATTCAAATCTTTTTGAAAGAATTAAATTTAATCATCATCCATGAACTATTTGAAAATGAATCATTTAGTTTGAAATAATTATACCATTCGAGATCAAACAGGATCCACATCATTCAACCGAATACAGAGATAGGAATACTCTGTTTCGATTATTATCATAAGTCGGATGAATGAAACCATATGGAACAACACTGTAATCGTTTCTCAACAAATCAAATCCACCAGTTATAAAATCATTTTGATACTCAATTGAAAACAAAACGAATCGAAAATACTTCGTTATACTTGTCGTATCAACATGAGAAATAATCGAATCGAATAGGATTGTTTTCAAATCATGATAACTGTATAGCAAGCGATTTAGGCTGTGGAGGAATTCAAACCATAACTGACTCATAACTTCCCACAAACAAAATCGTAACAGGATCAATCAAACAGAGTTTGTTATAGATATCGATCGTTTATCATTGCACAATGAGCAAACAAGGTCGATTTTCCTTTACCAAAATCATTCCAATCAGACAAATTATAACCGGGTTTGACCAATTCGTTTTATTTAAAATCAAACAGAGCATCAATTACAATCGAAATCCAACTCGTCAAATAATCTTGCCAAATCAAGAAGCAGAAAATATTTTAACACAGTCATTACGAATCAAAATCGTTCCATGATTCGGGTGTGCATGCACATGCTAAAATGAGCATATTGTTTTTATAAAAACAGAGTCGTTCCAATTGAAACCAAATAGAATTGCATTCTTGTTCATAGAATATTACATGACACAACATATCATAACAACCAAATCGTTTACCAACCATAGCATGTGGATCATAACGAAATCAAATCCAGACGAATCATATTCTAAATTGAGCGTGAAAAACTTCCTGTTGGGAGTGGACACAAAATGAATCGAATTGAACACGAACCAACAATTTCGTTAACCCCATCAGGCAGATAACCAAATCAAATCCAAACGAATAACCAGTCAAATCCAATAAAAATCTATGAGCGAATCATACATCAAATCAAAATTCCTTCTATTTTTATCAAAACGATACCATGTACAGGATGATCACCGAATGACAGAGGCATTTGGATGAGTGACTGAGCTATTTAAAAACTGAATTCAAATCATTATATCAACTTAGATTATTTACAAAACAAAAATGATGTCAAAACCATACCTGTATAGCGACGAGGCTGCTTAATTATGCCAGTTTGGAATTTACAACGGCCGTGGCTGATTCCGCGTTTTTGAAAAGGATGGAGCCGGTTGTCTTTTTCTTTTTATCTATTGCTTGAAGCTTGGCCTTTTGACTGGTTAGCACTGCAATTTGATCTTCTAGTGATTGAATCTTCGATTGGAGTATAGGAACATCAACGTAATATCGTTCTAACCATGAATTGCATTGGTCACAGGGTGACTGTGTGGGTTTAGAAAGAGCAAGCGAGGGTTTGGCTAAATGACAGAGGGTTTCACGAGGCAATTTAATACCCAGGTAGTTAGGGTCGTTCTTTAGGCATGGGGGAAGGTTCGATACAAAATCATAAGGGGGTTCTGGACATAAACCTTGCGAATAGGGGTACTCGCTGGCCAAGAAACGTTCAACATCAGAGTCGGAATCCTCACTTAGGATGATAGGGTTGGACTCGGCAGAGGGTTTCAGTTTGTTTCTGGCCATTCTCGAAATGAGCCGGGCATTCCTTTTCCCTTTGGCATTAGCAGTAAGGTTTACCTTGGGCTTTTTAATGGCCTCTGCACTCTTAGTTACAGTGTTGGGTAAGTCAAAAGGAGGGTGGGCCGAGGGTTTAGGCAGTAGGAGATGTAAGGGTACAGGCGGTTCAGCCTTGGTTTCAATTACCACAGGTTTATCAACTTGTACAGGGTATGTGTGCTCAAAGCCATTACGGGCGATGAAAGCCCTCCAATTATCACCATGCAAACTCAAATGATAAACAATGATGAGCTTAATAAGCCCATGGTGGAACAAGCTGCTGTCAGCCTTCTGCCTCTTAAACTTTTTTGACATTTTATACAGGCTACGATGAAAGTAGAAAGGCATGTTTAGAGGATACCCTATAAAAATCATCAGCAAACGCAGGTGGTAGAGGAACATAAGTCTGTATCGACCTTCACAGGTCACGAACTGCTTGACTAGCATTAATAAGTCATGCCATCGTGGTTTGAGCATAGATATGGGCATACCTCTGTCACAAGAGGTGACTTTGCGCGATAGAAACAATAATGTCCATGGCACTTCCTCGACCTTGCCATTCTTAAACCAACGCTGTCCCGAGGCAGGTAACCCTGTAGCTAAGCTGATAAACTGTTCATCGATCTCTAACTGTATGTCGCCCACCTTGGCTTGACAGCCATCGAAAGTCACGGCAAACTGTCGTGCTACACAAAGGTTAAAACCCTCAAATTGTTGTATAAAGGGAACCCACCCATTTTCCTCCAAGTTTCTGCGGGCATTGTCAAACATTAACAGGGCTTGGTTGCCATTGGGCTCGACTCGCACGACTGGTGCCATGGAGCCGGACGCATGGTAAGCGAAGGGTTTGGATCACCAACACACACAGGAGCCGAGCTATCCGAGCTAACAGAAATGAACGAGCAAAAGGGATAGGCATAAATGCAAGCATGCGAAGGTGGTGGAGTCTGCCATGCAAAATATTCATTATCCAAGTACAATCGCCGATTCACATAGCTATTCAATCCATAATAGTAGTTCAACCATCGAGTCATGTGCCCAACTAATGAAATCAAATGTGTATATCAATGCGCACAAACGTTATGCCATAGTGTTTAAACACCCGACTTATAAATCAAAACCATAAGCAATTATGAGCCAATGTATCAACTCATATAATCAAAAGTTTAACCAAGGTGTCGAACGGTATTCATGTCAAAAGTTTAACCAAGGTGTCGAACGGTATTCATGTAGTCTACAAGCCAAAAGTTATGAAAAGATCAACATAGGGATTATATCAAAAGACATATATATATATATATATATATATATATATATATATATATATATATATATATATATAGGTATATATACATATATATATATATATATATATATATATATATATAATTTAATCATAACACCTATGCATTTTCATAGAATCAATGATCGGACAAGTCATATAGTGCAAATCAAAATGCTAAATGCCTTACAAACTCACTAAAACCAAGTTATACAATCAATCGAAGTATGAGAACCGATTAGAGGATCTTGCCCATTGTATAATGATCAATAAAAGGTAAGCGCAATAGGCATAATGACATAAGAGATATTGACAGTTCAGATAATGATCGAAATATGACTTCGAAAGTATAAGTTTTCACGCTTACAGTCGTGAAGACTTGACGAAGACGAATGTGCAAATGTCACAAAAAATGAAAATGTCATTTATTTGAAAATTGCGACAAAATTTTTATGTTTGCAAGACATAGGTGTAGGTAGCTTATAGGATCATAAAAAAAATGAATTGGCTTTCAACAATACTGTGTCCAACAACCAATGGGTCTTACCACTTGTGATTGTCCCCAATAAAAACGGTAAGTGGCACATTTGCATCGATTATAGGAAATTGAACAAAGACACCTTGAAAGACCATTTTCCTCTTCCTTCCATTTATTAAGTCCCTGATACCTTGGTGAGTAACAAATTATTTTCCTTCCTTCAATGGGTTTAGTGGATATAACCAAATCCAAATATTAATAGGAATGGAGGTCTAGAGATCAATGAGAATTGGCTCCCGTTAATCAACAATAGAAGGAACATGTAATGTCGGGTAAGTTTTTTCCTTTTTGTCTCCTTTCAATATTGTTTCTCTTCCTCTCCTTTCCCCCTTTTTGTTTATCTACCTATATGCCCTCCTTGTTTTGTCTCTATGCTCCTCTTTCTTTCTTTTTGGTCTCATCCCTTGTTCTTTTCTTATTCTTATGGTTTCCATTTTCTATATCTTCCCTCATGTTTTTTCTGGTCTTTCTGTAAGTGCTTATTTGTCTGTCTTTCAAGTTTTTAAATTTTTTCCTTTGTTTAGGTTTTTCTTAGCTCTAGTTTTTTAGTTTTTAGGTTTTTAGTTTATTCTTTCCTTTTTACTGTTTAGTTACTCTAATTTTATTCTTTTCTTGGTTCTCTTTTCCTTTTTTATTTTTAACTTTAGTTCTTTTACTCTTTGTCTTTTGTTACCTTTGTTAGTTTTGTGGTTTCCTTTTGTTTATATATTTTTACCCCTTTTACTAAAAGAGAAAACTAAAAATGACATAAATAAAGATCCAAAAACAAATACAGTAGTATGGTATTGTACATACTTATGGATGCATAATTCTCCAACGTACTAGTTTTAAAAGGATAAAATTAGGCATAATTCTCCAATGTACTAGTTGATATGGATAAAATTAGAAGAATTACTATTTAAATGGAAGATTTTTTTTTTTTTTTTTAATTTACAAATAAGTAAGCCCGCAGGGGTGTAGATTGATTGGCAAGTGCTGTGTAAATGGAAGGAAATATGTAAAGGAGGCCTCAAGTTCGATTCTCACCCCGATTTACTTGTGCTCCATGCTTGCATACCTGGGGTTATAGTGGTAGCGGATGGGTATCGACCACGTGTCATGCGAGTATGAGAACCGCGAGTTGCCGATTCCCCCAGTTAAAAATAATAATAATAATTTTTTTTTACAAATAAGTAAAAATAATATCTCAAAGTTTAAGTTAGTAATAAAACTCTTATTACACAAAATAAACTTTTGTAAATATTAATAACCCAATGTTTAAGTCAATAATAAAATCCATATAATAATAATAATAATAATAATAATAATCTATTTTTAAGGTCACGACCAAGCCACCACACCAAATTGGTGTATGAGACCCCCTTGTTTGTGGGACAAGGAACCCCCTCCGCCCAACGATTTGACTGGTAAAGGCTATGAAAGTATACATAACCTACCCCCCTCTGGATTTGAACTTGTAACCTCTTAAGAGGAAACACATGTTCTTAACCATTAGACAATTCATATACATTAAGCATGATCCTTGCAATATCCGTACTAATTACTAATGAATGCCCAACTAGTATCGCTAACCGTACTTCTCATATAGAATTTCAAGTGATCAATGTTTGAAGGGAGGATGGCATGCATGATGCATTGACTATGGTTATTCCCAAGGTACTAGTCACTTTTTCCAAGTATTTTGCATTAACCTACCACGACTTACAAGTGCACATGCCCCAATTAGATGTGAAATAATTTTTGAACATATGATATATATGTTAAAATTGAATTTCTACGTCTTTTGAAGATTTTATTGGATCACTAACTCGCAAAAAATAATCCATTTTTTTAAAGCTAAATTGGTGAAGTTTAAACAAGGCATACTAGGCATTGTAAGACTTTAAACAAAGACGCGCTCAGTCCCGTGGTTTTATAAGTCTCTCTTTGTTATAAGTGACGGCAAGAAGAAACTGGTATCTCTTTAGATGCTTTTTAGGATACACTACACAACTCGTAAAAATAGATCATCATCAATAATACTTTGATATTAATAGCGCTTTAATAAGTTATAACTATTTAATAATACTTTGATATTAATATACTTTAATAGATTTTTAAGGTTGTATATTTTATATAACATAATATTAATAATGTATCAATAATACTATAATGTTAATACACCATAATAATAACACTATATCACTAATATACATTTATAGTTCTATAATGTTTATTATACCCAATATTCATTTATATGACTAATATACATTTATAGTTCTATTTCTATAATGTTTATTATACCCTAGTATTTATAGTTCTATTTCTATAATGTTTATTTATTATTTATTATATTATAATGCCATCTTCTATTATACTTTAACAAATGATGTATGGCAGTGTAGTCCCTACTAGTTTGGGATGGGAGTAAATGCGACCGAGTTCAGACACATGGCTAACAAGTTGAAATACATTTGGTTTGCATGCAGAACATAGTATTCCCGAATTAGTTCTTCCTAGAATATATAAAAAAATATCAACATTTAAAAGGTTATTGGACACAAAAAATTTAGCATTCCCATATTAGTTTTCTTTGTATACGTTTTACATACGTTCGTGGGCAGAAACACAAAAAAATAGTAGTAACGTATGGTACATAGGGTCGTGGAAAAAAACACAAAGAAATTCACATCCCCAAAGTAGTTATATTTAAAGAAGGGCTTCTGGACAAAAAATAAATTGAAAATTTTCAAATTATAGGTTCCTAGACAACATACATTATACATACCAAATATGTAATTTTATAAAGTAGATATTTAGTTTTATACATACGAAATATGTACTTTTATAAAGTATGGGGATGAGATTTTATAGAGCATGCACAGAGCCCTCATTCCATACTTAGGTAGTTTTTGGATTGCGGGTTCTCCGGCTGGAGGGCTCAAAATTGGGAGTCTAATTTTCCGTGCCCTACAAATAGCACCCACAGTTCCACGATATATAAATTGACAAGCAGAGTTGCGGAGTATAGAAATCTATCAGAAAATAATAATGTCTGTTACATATCTTTGGAAATTACATGATCATTTAAAAACATACAATAGAATAGTAATAACGTCTGTTACATAGGTTCGTGGAGAAAAATGCAAAAAAATTAGCATTCCCAAATTAGTTTGCTTTAAAACAAAGGCTTTTCTTGGACATAAAATTTTTAGCATTGCCGAATTAGTTTTCTTTACATACGTTTTACATACGCTCGTGGAGAGAAACACAAAAAAATAATAGTAACGTCTATTACATAGGTTCGTGGAAAAAAACACAAAGAAATTAGCATTCCCAAATTAGTTATCTTTAAAACAAGGGATCTTGGACATAAAAGAAATTGAAATTTATGAAATTTTAGAAAGTAGATATTTAGTTATATATATACGAAATATGTACTTTTATAAAGTATCGGGATGAGATTTTATAGAGCATGCATGTAGTGCTCATTCCATACTTAGCGAGTTTTTGGATTGTGAGTTCTCGGCCTGGCGGGCTCAAAATTGGGCCTCTGTTGTTCCGTGGCCTACAAATAGCACAGAGAGTTCCGTAATATACAAATTGACAAGCAGACTTGCGGACTATATAAACTTATAAATAAATAAATAATGTGTAGTACATATCTCTGGAAATTACATCAACATTTAAAAGCATACAATAGAATAGTAATAACATCTGTTACATAGGTTCGTGGAGAAAAACACAAAAAATTAGCATTCCCGAACTAGTTTGCTTTAAAAGAAAGGGTTCTGGACAGAATAAAAACCAAAATTTATCAAAGTATAGGATCTTGGACACCCAAAATGTTAGCATACAATAGAATAGTAACAACGTCGTGCAAGATAAAAAATTTAGCATATAATAGGACACAAAAAATGTAGTAGACCTCCATACTTAGCCAGTGTTTGGATCGCGGGTTCTCGGGATGGTGGGCTCAAAATTGGGCCTCTGTTGTTCCGTTGCCTACAAATAGCACGGAGAGTTCCTCGATATACAAATTGACAAGCGGACTATAGAAATTTATCAAAAATAAATAATGTCTGTTACATATCTCTGGAAATTACATCAACATTTAAAAGCATATAATAAAATAGTAATAACGTCTGTTATAACCAAAAAGTTAGCATACAATAGAATAGTAACAATGTTGTGCAAGACAAAAAATAAAGCATACAATAGGACACAAAAAATGTAGCAGACCTCCATACTTAGCCACTTTTTGGATCGCGGGTTCTTGGGCTGGCGGGCTCAAAATTGGGCCTCTGTTGTTTTGTGGCCTACAAATAGCACGGAGAGTTCCGCGATATACAAATTGACAAGTAGACTTGCGGACTATAGAAATTTATCAAAAATAAATAATGTCTGTTACATATAATAACGTCTATTACATAGGTTCGTGGAGAAAAAGACAAAAAAATTAGCATTTTTGAATTAGTTTGTTTGAAAGCAAAGGCTTCTGGACAAAAGAAAAATCGAAATTTATCAAAGTATAGGTTCCTGGACACCCAAAAAGTTAGCATACAGTAGAATAGTAACAACCTCGTGCAAAACAAAAAAATTAGCATACATTAGGACACAAGAAATGTAGCAGACCCGAATTAGTTTTCTTTGGAACAAATGAGAAAGGTTCCTGGACAACCAAAATTTAGTATACAATAAAGGCATTCCCGAATCAGTTTTCTTCGGAATTTTTCAAAAATTAATAATGTGTGTTACATCTTTCTGGAAATTTAAATGCGTTTGTCATATAGACTAGGATTGGGGTTCCCGCGGACCATAAAAGAAATAAGTACAAGAATTAGGAATGTCGAAAGAAGAAGTGTGCGACGGTAGAGAGGAATACCTGAAAAGAAGAAATTGGAAGTTCTGAGTCTTTGGTTACAATTTTCTATTTAAAGAGGTCATAAGTGGATTGATAAAGAAAACAAGATGACAATATAGAGTTAAAGTGAATTGATAAAGAAAACAAGATGCCAGTATAGACTTACTATGAACCCGATGCATTTTTGTTGTTGTTGTCGATGGTCAGTGGAGTCCTGTCGACTGGTTCTTGCCCTTCCTAGATGAGGCTGTCCATTCTCTATTGGATTCATTCTTCAATGCAACTTTTCATGGGGGCCATGTTGATTTCATCCCGGATTTCTATGTCGTAAAGGTCGTTTTCTAATTTCCTTAGATCCGTTGAAATACTATGCATCCTTTCTTCAATTTCTTCATTGTGTGCCACATACTCCAGTACCCAACGCTCATGGTCATCTAGATGATGTTCAACTATGCCGTAAAAATTTCGAAAGACAACCCCTTTAAAATATCGACTTGTTCCTGGAAGGATTCTTTGGTGATTGACAAGGATTTGAGAATCAAGTTTGGGTCTTGAACCTCGTTGGTACTTCCGGCTAAGTCCATTTGGATCAAGCTTGTGAATAAATTCTTCCTTATTTGATATGACTTGTTTACATGATTTGACAATGAGTTCCTGGTTGTTAACTTTCTTTTTCCAACATGCTTTTACTTTTTTGGCCCGCTTTGGGGAGGGTAGTTTCTCTTGTCTTCTTTTCAGTTCCGATGTGTTGACGACATAGTTGGAAAAATGGGTTAGTACCTGTTCACAAAAATGTTGGTCATTTTTTAAATTCGCCTCCAAATGTTCCAGAAAACCATTTTCCTTCTTTCTAAAGGAAACTAAATTTTGCGATGTTTGCTAGACTTCAGTAACTAGCTGCATTCTTTTGTTGATGTTGTTCTCTACAAGGGATCTAGAGCATGCAAGGAGGGTAGAGGATACTTTCATCTTAGCTGCAGTTGTAGAAGGCACGCTTTTTGCCAAAGGACTGGTAAATTCTGGAGTTGCAATGAAAGCCTTCTCAAATTTGTTGAGGCGGTCTTTTAGATTTCCATTTTCCATCTCAATTCCTCCAATGGAATCATGAAGAATTTCACCGGTTACTTGGTGAAATGAGGAGATTTGGGATGGCCGCATTTTCCTAAAGTTAATCTCTATGCGATATTTTCCTTTCCTGTTTATTACATCTCTCTTTTCAATTTTCAATGACCATACTTTTAGATTGGCTGTAAAAAACAACGCTCTGGAATACAAAGGATTCATCTTCATAAAAAATTTCGGTTTCAGATATTTCCACCATGGACCACCCAATTTTGTGCATGTGCTTAGTTTCAATTTCAAGTTGCAGTTATTCACTTTCAATTTTGGGTTCCTCCGCCTGCCCTACATTGTTTTTTCTCTTCTTTGTCACTTGAAGTTTGTGAGAACTATTAATTTTTATGAAAGGAGGGTTCTTATCTCCTCCTCCATTTGAAGATTTTTGGGTTTCTTTCTTACTAGGGTGGGTCGTCGAAGCGATGCTCCGTGATGTCGTGCTCTTGGGACTGTTGGCGGCGGACTGGGTACTTTTCTCGCCGGATACTTTTCCATGTTGTCTGTACAATTCAGTCGCGCTTTGAAATGTCTCTACGTCGCAATTGGAAGAAGCATGATTGTTGTCCACACTGTCCCTGTCTTGGGTCAGGTGTCTATGGATAAAAGAGATGTTAAAGCCAACTTCCAGTAAATGTTTTCGAAATATCCCATTAGGGTCGAACCCTTTTAGCCTTTCAGCATACGTTAGGTTCAATTTCTTGAAATGGGTGGCAAACTCGTCAATCTTGTTGATGTTTATGCACACGAAGTCTCCGACTTTTCAGGGCAGAGGAATGAACTGTTTTTTTTTCTTGTCATGGAAAAAATGCAACCAGTCGTTGTATTGCCTTGCTATTTCTGCAACAAACATCTTGTCCGTGATGTGGCATGGAAGGAAAGTAGGATTTTCCTTAGAGCCAAAGACCATGAGGACATTGTGATTTTCCTTTTTTTCAAGTGTGCCCTTCCTGTTCAAAAACCTGGTTGCCTGGCCAAACATCCGCAGAGCATCCTTGCCTAACAATAAATCTTTGAAAACTGAGACAAAGACATTAAAAACTTCATAAAAACAATGGGATGACTTGTGCCTCCACAGGGCCTTGTACCAGAATGTTATTGGGTTGAATTCACAGTTTATTTTATTGGAAAGAGAAAGTTTTGGAAACGAGCAGTAATGCACTATTGCAAAAATCAAGTAGGATGACATATAAAATTTATTCAATTCTTTGAATCATGACAACTAGGAATAGAGCTCAATGGAAATTATCTTGCCCCAATCGAAAATGTATTGTTCCTTGACTGTGAAATACAAAATATAAATAATTATATGGGAAATGCTTGCTGTTGATGCCTGTCTCGTTATTCTTGTAAACAACCAAGCAATTTCCCGGAATGGAAGTCAGCTAAGATGTCCAACCTGTTATCATGTTTTTCTAGAAACTGCTTGCAATATTTTCCTCTGAACGTCAATGTTGGCTCCGAAAATTTTAACATCTCACGGAAGCCCTGAGGTGATAAAGAAATAGGAGAATGGTCACACAGTGGAATAATTCTTTGGCCTGGAATATATCTTTCGGTGCACTAAGAGACCACCTCCTTACAGTAAAAAACCTCAGGGACGCTGAGTATGGAAAGCAACAATAGTTGGTCGGATTCGTCGTGTGATTATATATATGAGATAAAGATATGTCAACCCACCAATGATGGAACCCGCAACCATAGAAAGGTGGCTAAGTATATAACCACAAAGCGATAATACAAGGAAAGAAGAAAAGGGAAAAGGACCAAGGAGTCCGTAGTGGTATTGTAAATCACATAAATTTTGAGTGCAATATGTATATCACAGAACAAGAAGTAACAGAGTTCGAATCCACCAACTCGAAACAGTGACTAAGAAATGGAGATTAGGTGAACCTGTGAACAGGAGAATCCAAAAAAGGGTCATAAGGTCTCCCCAGAAGACGTGAGGCCCCGAGGGTCAAATTATATCGTTCGAAACATTTGAATGCATAGTATGTAACACAGAAGAGGGGATGATGTCGAAACCCGGTAGTGAATTTCTATATTGCAAAGGGTTGGATGCGAACTGTTTCGTATCGGTGTGTGCAATTGTCACTAGAAAGAGTCACTAGTAAGAGCACAACCAACGTATATTAGGAAGGACAAGAACTTAGTTGGGATAGAAGACAACCACATATACTCGAAACATTTGTGAACCGTGGTAGAGTGAAGCTTGCGAATTTGATGAGTCAGTGGTAGAATTGTAGATCATAGAAGTTTTGAGTGAAAGATGTACATCAAAAAACAAGAAGCAGAGTTTGAAACCGCCAACCCGACAACCACAGCCATAAAATTGGCTAAGTATGGAAACCAACAATGGTCGGTCGGATTCATCGTCTGATTATATAGATGGAGATAAGATATGCCATCCTGCGAACGCTGGAACCCGCGATGATAGAAAGGCGACTAAGTATATAACCAGAGAGGCATAATACACGGGAAGAAGAAAAGGGCAAAAGGACTAAGGAGTGCCCAGTGGAATTGTAGATCACATAAATTTTGAGTAGAAGATGTGAACCTGGTAGTCAATTTGTATTTTGGATCGTGGGTTCCCGGGATGGTGGGCTCAAAATTGGGTGTATGATGTTCCGTGCCCTACAAATAGCACCCATAGTTCCGCGATATATAAATTGACAAGCAGAGTTGTAGACTATATAAATATATCAGAATATAATAATTTCTGTTACATATCTCTGGAAATTACATGAACATTTAAAACCATACAATAGAATAGTAATGACATTTGTTACATAGGTTCGTGGAGAAAAATACAAAAAAATTAGCATTCTCGAATTAGTTTGCTTTAAAACAAAGGCTTTTCTTGGACACAAAAAATTTAGCATTGTTGAATTAGTTTTCTTTACATACGTTCGTGGAGAGAAACACAAAAAAATAATAGTAATGTCTATTGCATAGGTTCGTGGAAAAAAACACAAAGAAATTAGCATTCCTGAATTAGGTAGAATTGTAGATCATGGAAGTTTTGAGTGCAAGATGTACATCATGGAACAAGAAGCAGAGTTCGAAACCGCCAACCCGGCAACCGCGACCGTAAAATTGGCTAAGTATGGAAAGCAACAACGGTCGATCAACTTCCTCGTGTGATTATATGGATGGAGATAAAGATATGTCAGCCCGCCAACGTTGGAACCCGTGATGATAGAAAGGCGACTAAGTACATAACCAGAGAGTCATAATACATGGGAAGAAGAAAAGGGAAAAAGGACTAAGGAGTCCATGGTGGAATTGTAGATCACGGAATTTTTGAGTATAAGATGTGAACCCGGTAGTCAATTTGTATATTGCGAAGGGCCGGATGCCAACTGTTTCATACCATTGTGTTTAGTTGTCACTAGTAAGAGCACAACCAATCTATATTAGGAACTAGAGGAAGTTAGTGAAGATGGAAGGAAACAACAAATACTTTGAAACATTTGTGAACCGTGGTAGAACGAAGCTTGGTACCAACCCGAAACAGTATCCAAGAGTTGGAAATTTTGTGAACCTGACAACAGGTGGATGCAAAAAAAGCTAACAAAGTCTATGCAGAAGATGCGAGGCCCCGAGGTTCCAATTGTATCGCTCTGAACATTTGAATGCATAATCTGTAGTCAATTTGTATATTGCGGAGGGTGTGATGCCAACTATTTTGTACCTCTCTGTCCATTTGTCACCACTAAGAGCTAATTTAGTATTGAGAATATTTTTTTAGATATTGTTAGATACTTGACAGGGATTGCCATCCGTAAACAATGGAAATCTCCAGCCTGCTAGCCCTGGACTTCATTTGTCAATTTGTATATTATGGAACTAGGAGTGCTGTTTGGAGGACACAAAACAATAGAAATGCAATGTTCAGTCATCCAATCCGCAGGTCCGCTTGTCAATTTGTATATCGCGGAATTATGGGTGCTATTTTCAGGGCATATAACAATGGAGCCCCAATTTTGAGCCTGCCCACCTGAGAACTCGTGATCCAAAATGTGGTTAGGTATGGAATGTGCAATCCATACATGCTCTATAAAATATCATGTCCATACTTTATAGTCCCATAATACACGGGAAGAAAAAAAGGGAAAAATGACGAAGGAGTCCATAGTGGAATTGTAGATCACACAAATTTTGAGTGGAAGATGTATATCACGGAACAAAAAAAAACAAAGTTCAATTGCGCCAACTCGGAAACCGCGGGCATAAAATTCACTAAGTATGAAAAGGAACATCGAGTAGTCCAATTCTCCATGCGAGGATATAGATGGAGATGAAGATATGTCAACACGCCAATGTTGGAACCCGTGATCATAGAAGCACGACTAAGTATATAACTAGAAAGTGATAATATAGGGGAACAAGACACCGGGAAAAGGACTAAATATCTCGCAGAAGAACATCTAGTGTTTGATCATTAATGCACATTTTTTCTAACCCCCGTCGAGTTCTCACCAGTTAAGGCATAAATTGCAGATCACGAAACTATGTTTCGTACCACTGTGTTCATTTGTCACCAGTAAGAGCATTGTTGATGTGTATCAGGAAGGACGGGAAGTTGCTGGGGATGGAAAGAAACAACGAATACTTTGAACGAATTTAATGTATATGAGGAACCTGCAGTGGAATTGTAGATCGCATATGTTTTGAGTGCAATATGTATATAACATAATGATAAACAATCGGGTTCATAAGCGCCGACCCCGCAACGACGACCATAAAATTGGCTAAGTATGGAAATGAACAATGGTCGACCGGATCTGTCGTGTGAGGATATAGATGGAGATGAAGACATGTCAGCCCTCCAAATCTGGAACTAGATACCATAGAAAGGAGACTAAGTATATATCCAGAAAGCGATAACGAGCAGGAAGAAGAAAAATCCAGTTTGTATGCGCGAACCCGGCAACCACAACCATAAAATTGCCTAGGTGTGCAAAGGAACAACGGTCGGTCGGATTCGTCATGTGAATGTACATATAGAAATGAAGGTATGATAGCCTGTGAACCCTACAAGTGCCCATCATACAAATATGACTAAGTATAAAACTAGAAATCCATAATGAATGAGAAAAGGAAAAGGGGAAAAGGGATAAGTATCTGATAGTCAAAAAACTTTTTTTTTTCCGTTTATTAATGGCAATGTTTTCGAACCCCTGCTGGGTTCTCACTAGTAAAATCATAAATTGTAGATCACTGAAGTTCTTTGGATGTAAGATGTATATGAAGGAACAAGGGACATAGGTGCTGGGTACCACGAACTTGGAGCCTGGTGGCCAGATAACTCGCTAAGTATTGGTCAAGAGAAAGGTTTGATATCTATTTCAATAGTCTTCATACTAATATGTATAAATGGATAAAGTTTTCATATTTATCTGAATAGTATTCATACTAATATATATTAATGGATTGTTTATGTTTCAAATGCAAATGATCTCCCAATTTGTAGGATGCTCTTCGGTTCACAATTTTCGTTGAAACCACGAAAATTTTGACTGTAAGATGTACATAGTACAACAAGAAACATGAATTCACATTTTGGTTTCAATGAGATAAACTCCTTATCATCTATTCATCTTGTATTTCTTGCAATGACATGAGCAAACGTCGACTCTCCATAAACATCAATATCTAAATTAAATTAAATGTAATCAAAATTTGGTGTGATTTAAGTAATTAAGACAGATTCAACCATTCCTTTATTAATGCGAAGCTTTTCGAACGCTTGGTGAGTTATCAATAGTTAAAGCATAAATTGCAGAGCACATAATCTCTTTGGCTACAGGATGTATATGATAGAACAAGGAACATAGTTCTTTAATACTGCAAACAGAAACATAATTGCTTAAGCTTTGCAGAAGAGGAAGTTTTTGTATTTATTCCAATAGTACTGATATTAGTATATATGCATGGATATTATCAAATAGAAGAAGCTACCTTGTTGTAACTCATTAATTCATTCTATTTAAGGGACCCGAAGAATGGAAACATGACGACTCCTCTAATTTATTTCTTTAAATACAGGACCGCCGCCACAGAAGTATGGCTTATGAAAAATTATTCTTAAATGTAAAATGTAAGCAATGAACAAAGCATGATTTATTTAAATTGAAGTAGTGGGCAGCAGAAAGAAAAGCTTGTCTTCCATGTTTAACGACATAGGCGAAGAAGGCACAAAATTAAATTAAAACAAATACTGGAGATTGGAAAATACTATTAAAAAATAAAGTGGAATTATTCTATAACCAAATAAGATGGGTTACAAAATACAGTTGAGGATATTTTCCACAACAATTGCGATTTGGCCTACTGCCGACCAGTAAAAAGTATGTACATTGATGAAGCTTCTTGATAGTTTTCTTCACATTCAAACCCTTTATTCGTAAAAAATGAATTCAATATCAATTTCGGGTTTTCTACTTAATCAATGCTACCAACTATATCTATCCCAATTTTTTGAACACCTTGTCTCTTCCAGATATGGCCTGCTTGCAATTGCTGGTTATTCAACATTCAATTCTTTGTCAAGTAGTAATTTTCCTCTGCCGTCGAAAACTTGGGGTTCAAGGTGCTTTCCTTGCAATGTTCCCGACCCTTGACATCCGAGACAAATTAGAAATCTGATTAAGGCTGATTTCAAAGTGGAGGGAGTCGTTTTATGTCACCATATCTATGGCAGGGAAAAAAAATTCAAGTATGTTGTCACTAGTATTCTCCCTGTATTCGATCATCTGTTTCGTTGAAAAGCCTGCGTAAAGATTTGTATGTTGAAATTCTTTGCTTTATTACAGTAAATTGGAAGAAACATCCAACCCAACTGAAAAATGAAAATATGTTGAGGTACATAACTTCTTCGGGCAACACAGATCTGGCAAGTGCATCAAATGCTGCAGAATGCATCACCACAGGTCTGGCAAGTGTATCAAATGTTGCATATCACATCATAAAATTTTGTAGTGATAATATGCCGTTTTATCCACCCATACAATTTCTCTTACCCATCTCTGGTTTCATTCACAAATGGAGTAATATTTCATGTCATTTACGAACATGACGGTCCATTCTGCAAGCCACTGTAAATGCACCACCCCTGAGGAAGACAAAATCTTGTGGGATCTGCAGAATTCGGTACACTTTCTAAATTTGTGTTGTTGGAAGAAGATATATACTTCAACCTGAAAATATATTACAACTCCCAACAAGAAAACAAAGAAGTTCAACAAACAAATATCCAGGCAGCCTTTTCAACCAACCAAAGCATCAAACATGGGGAGAACACCAACCAGAACATACCTGTTCTTTTTTTTTCCTCCTCTCTGACTTTCTCTTCTACAACAAAGTTTTTTTTTTACTCAAAGCTCACGTCACATAAAACCAGTCTCTCTTCTTTCATCCGGGCCTCAATCACATCTCTAAGTTGTCTTACATGTCCATGACCAGGAAAATTTGAACGAAGGCACCCTAAAGGACAACTCTTTGATGATAGAGAGAAATGACAATAAGTATTTAAAAGAAACACTGGATGATCTTCCGTAGATTTTGTGTTAATTCGTTTTAATGACATATGTTCTCGATATTTTCGCTTATTAATGCCAATATTTTCGAATATGTACGCCGAATAGTGACTAATAGCATGTATTAAAATTCCCATATTCGAGCATATTCTCAAATCTCACATCTAATATACGAACAATATTAAAGAGGGACATGACCTAAAGGCCTCTGTGGGTGACACGTTCGTGGACTATGATGAAGCTTTTAAGAAAACTATAAGAGCGCAAACAGGAAAAAAAGAAAAAAAATATTTTTGCAAATTCAAAATGGAGGCAAAAGAAATTACCAGATCCAATAATATTCGCTTGTCTATTCATTTTTATGGGAGATGTCCTTGACCTTTCTAGTTATTAAAGACTATTTTTTCGTACCTGTTTGGTCAGTTTTGATTTTTGAAAGCATAATTAATGTCTATTTGGAAGGGCAGAAGGTAGCGGGGATGGAGGGGAGCGACAAATGGTTTTAAATTTTCTGAACCTGAAAAATCATCAACCTGCTAAACTAATCCAGAAGCGCAGTTTACAAGAGCAAAACAAAAGGAAGAGAACAACTATATCACTCACACAACAAAACCTACTCTCATAACTATGAAACCATAGTAACACATAATCCATGGAAAAAGCATCGCCAGCTATGAAATATAGTTTGAGGCCGACATAGTTCCAATCATGATTGCAGAAACCGGAACGTGCAAACTGCAACAACATGAACATGCAAGCAAGAACAACAACAACATGCAAATAAGAAATCAATGGAGATGCAAAAAACAAGCATGAACCAGTAAACCAATAATGCCGCTGAAACATATAAATTTAAAAAATGAAAAAAATGTATTGTAACAAGCCTGTTAAGTAAACATTCAACGCTACCAAGACTGTTAGGTGAACATTTAAGTCTGTCAGAAATGCTCTCTAAACATGTAACAATAAAATGAAATGTGGCAGATCTCTGACGTATCCCCAAAAAAATATTGTATTTTTTTGTAACAATAGTTCGAACACCAGAGAATGTATTGGAAGGCCAAACTTTGGATATGCCACCATATCAAACATTGCCATAGATTTACCTAGCATAAAATGCTAAACCAAACATTCTGATTAATGCTAGCATTAATCTACCTTTTAACAATCATAACAAAATATATGATTCAAAAGACCATGTCTGATCAAATGCTTTGGCTATGCCAACATATATAACATTGGAATAGTAGTAGACAATAAGACCTCCAATCCCTTGTCCAATCGGATCATGACAAATATGGTACTTTTTAATATAAAAATTGGTGTTTAGTTCCCTAGTTCCAACAATAGATAATATGGAAATATTTATGATCCAAAGGACAAACTAATATGAAGTCAACGATTTATCGATCACTAATCCCTCTATGCATACGACAGGGACTAATAACACTGTTTTTATTATTCATTAATTAATACTATAATATTTAATTTAATGATTTAATATAACCTAACATTATAATTTAATTTAATGATTTAATATAACCTAACATTATAATTCATTAATTAATACTGTAATGTTTAACTTAATGGTTTACTATAACCTAACATTATAATTCATTAATTAATAGTGTAATGTTTAACTTAATGGTTTAATATAACCTAACATTATAGTGCATTAATAACAATATACTGTTAATATATTTTAATAATACCATAAAATTATTATATACATTATTAGTATTATTATGTTCTTTGTTGAATTTAACCTAATACTAATAATATTAATAGTGCATTTATAATGCACTAATAATACTTTAATGTTAATATTCCTTAATATCACTATAATATTATATATTACCCAATATTTTTAGTACTATGCATGTTTATGGTAAACATTGTATTTATGGTATGATTACCTTTGTTCTCTTTTTTTTAGTTTTTGTGTTCTACTTTTCAGTGGTCTCCCTCTTCTCTTACTCAACTAATTGTACTGACAATGGATCCGGTTGGTGATATAAAATGTTGGTGAATTAAAATGATGGTTGTGGATTTTTCAAACAATTCTAATAACCAAATCCAATTTTCCCTAGAGGATTAAGGCAAGACTACTTTCACATACCCATGGTGTACCCTACACTTATCTAGTATTGCTATTTGGACTCTATTATGCTCTTGCTACTTTTTAGTGGGATATTTTAGGTATATTTTTAGATTTGATCAATGATTATGTAGAGGTTTATATACATGATTTCACTATGTATAGTAATACTTTTGAATAATCCATGGACAACCTTGATAATTTTCTTACATGATGTCAAGAAAAAATCCTTTCTCTTAGCCATGGAAAATGCCATATGTAATTGATAGAAGGATCTGTACTCAATCATCATAGCTCTCCCACAGGTATTAAGGTAGACCCAACCAAAATTGAGGTAATTTAAAATCTTCCCATTCCTAAAAATCAAAAAGATATTTTGTATATTCTTGGGACACACTAGTTATTATCATTATTATCATTGTTTTATTAATTTTTTTTACTAAGATTACATCCCCTCTATTCACATTGCTTTCTAAAGGTGTGTATTTTCATTGGACTAATTAGTGTCAACATGTTTTTGAAGCTCTCAAGGATAAGTTATTGGCAACACCTGTGTTGAGAGGAACAAAATGGTATCTACCTTTTCACATTTCCACAGATGCCTCACGAATATATATTGGTGTGGTGCTTGGATAGAATGAAGAACAATGGGATTTTGCTATCTATTTTATCAGCAAGAATCTTACTCCTACTAAATTAAATTACAGAGTAACGAAGTTTTCTTCTTGTTGTTGTTTATGCAATTAACAAGTTCCGTCATTATATAACGAGATATTGCGTGTTCATACATACTAACCATTTTTTCATTGAGTATTTATTGAATAAACCAATTACCACTGGAAGAGTAACTATGTGGCTATTATGATTATAGGAATTTGACATAACCATTCTTGATAAGCCCGATAGAGAAAATGTTGTAAGTTGAATTTATTTCCAGGATTACTAATGATGGGGATGTTATCCTTGTTGAGAATGTTTTTATTGGGGAACACTTGTTTTCAATATCTATTGATACACCATGGTTTGTAAATATTTCTAACTATTTCACTGTAGAGAAGCTTCCAAAGAAACTTTCACCAAAGGAGTGACAAATAATTATCAAGCAAAGTCAAATGTACTCATGGGTTCAGGTTCATCTCATCCACATAGGGCCATATCACATTATTTGGCATTGTGTTTGAGAATATGAGATCTATGACATCATAAAATCATGCCATGATGAGCCTTGTGAGGGGCAATTTGTTGACAAGAGGCTTGCCATCAAATTTTCCATCTAGGATATTATTTTCCTAACATTTTCTTCAATGCAAAAAAGTATGTGAAAAGTTGTGACAATTTCCATAGGATGGGATAACCTATATAGTGAGAGGAGATGTCTCTTCAGCCTTAGTTGGTGGTGGAGCCTTTCAAAAAATGGGATCTATATTTTATGGGGCCTATCAACCCTCCCTCCAAAAATAATGCATATATCTTGGTATGTACTGACTAAGAAATTAAATGGGTTGAGGCCAAGGCTCTTCCAAGGGAAATAGAATAAGTTGCAATAGATTTATAGTATGAATTCATCTTTTTCCTATTTAGGGTTCCTCAAGAAATTGTTACAGACCAAGGAACATGGTTCACTTCAAAGCTCATCTAGTCCATTACCAAATAATATTGGATCAAGCATAGAACCTCTACACCATATAATAATCCACAATATAATGGTAAAGTTAAATCAGTAATAGAGTTTTGGAATCTATATTAACTAAGACTGTGTAGATTCCTCGCAAGGATTGGGCTAGTAGATTTCCAAAATCTCATTGGGCTTACTGAACTACATGGAGAAAAACTATAGGATTCACCCCTTATGAACTTGTGTATGGTAAGCATGTAGTTCTTCCCATTTAATTTGAGGTTAAGACATTAAGAACTGCATTGCATGTAGGGATGGATATTTTTGAAGCCCAAAAGCATTAATTGGATTAGATAAATGAACTTGATGAGATTCATCAAGATGTTTTGCATAAGAATTTTGTTGTTCAACAACAAAGGGCCAATTGGAATGGCAAGTTCATTAAGAAAAATAAATTCCAAGTTGGAGATTGGGCTCTATTATTTGATTCCAGGTTTAAGGTTTTTGAAGGAAATCTTTTCATTTGTTGGCTAAGGCCATATGAAGTTGACACAGTTTATGCTAATGGCTTGGTTAAGTTATCCACCATTGATAATGATAAGATCCCTCTCCTGGCCAATGACCATTGGTCAAGGTTGTATTGCACACTGATGTCTAAGGAGGCTTTCATTAGAGATATTTCCAATTAACCTGATTTAAAGGTTATTGGTGTGGTGACTATGCCACCTACACCTACAACCACTTAATTTCTAGAGTATAGATTAAAAAAAAATGGAAAAGATGAAGAAAAATAGAAGAATAAATCTAATGGTGAAAACCTAGTTTCATGCACCATAAGACCTTGGAATGCCAAAAAACTAGTTTTTGGTTGACATTCCTTGGCTTAAAAAAATTATAGTTGCAAAAACCCCGTGGGAACAGTTATATAGATCTTGTTTGAAAATAAGCTCTCTAACATACACAGTTTGTGGAATAAAAAAAAAGGAAATGAAAACGCATAAAAATTAAAAGAATGAAGCAATACATTAATTTTTTGACTGTGTTGTTTACCATAGTTTTTTTTAGGATTTATGACTTATTTCCCACTACAAATCTTGTTCTTGCTGTAGTTTTTGATGCTATGGATCCAATAATATGCTCTAGATTCTTCAACATTTTCTAATCCTTTTTCAGAGGGCACTTTAGATGCTACAAATCCTATGCCGACACCATTATTTTTTGCTACATATCCATCAACATGTTATGGATCCCCATTGATGTGTTTTCACCCATCAAATAGAGACCAATTTTTGTTTTTGGATCGAACTTGGAAAGTTCTAAATAATCTTCATCTRTTGATTGTGAAGACCCCACAAGTTTTCAATCAGCTTCAGTTTTCCAGTTCTTCATCATAAAATTCTAATGAGGATAGTTTCTCTTTGAAACAAAAAATAAGGAAAGTAAATGATACTAAAAGAATGGAAAATACTTATGCCAAGATTCTCACTAAATAACCCTATATCTCAGCTCCGTTCAACACTTTACAAAATTTAAAACATAGGTCATATGCCCAAGATATGCCATTTTCTCCCACATTTTTCTACCCCATACTTATCCCATTTCCATATTCATTATCCACTTAATTAATTTTCATAATACTTGTCACTTAGTCATTTCCATAATTTATACGTTCATTTTCATAATTCATTTCCACGTTCATTTTCATAATTCATTTCCATTTTTCATTTCCACTATTCATTTTCATTATTATTTTCATAATTAATTTCCATTTTCCATTGTCATACTTACATGATTTACCTCCCCAACACTTAGTGTAATAGCCCCTCTGTTATGTCATAAATAATTGAGAAAAATAAGAGATATATATTTTTTTAAACATTAACAAGACATCATTAGAATAAGTGAAACATGATATTAACATACTTCAATCATACACAATTTAATTCATGATAATAACATACATCAATATAACACATTCTATTTCTTTCATTTCATTGCACAACTAGATTTAGATACCACTTAAATACATGAAAGATCTGCCACTTCACTTAAGACAACATACAAAACTACCCAACCAACCTATCCTGCAAGGTTAGGACCTCCAAGACACATAATCAACGCTCAAGTCTAGGATTCATCCAATTGATTTTGACCACTTAAGGTCTCAAGATTGGTGACTGTTTTGAGGAACAAGGAAGTATCTAATTCCCATATTTTCAATTCATTCAAAAATTCAAATATAAATTCCAGCGTTCTTAACTACATTTCTTCAAACATAGAAAGTCTAGTCACATGATCACCATTTCATAACACCAAATGTGTACTATTACAATAATTCATCATCTTATTCATTTAAAGGACAATAATAAATTCCATTAACATCTGGACAAAAACTTTCAGTAAAAACCATAGACCATTCAATAATCAAACTATCATTTATGACAGTTTCAACCTTACTTATGTTTACCTGGAAAAAGTGTGACAACCCTATAGGGTACAACCAAGTAGATAGATATCTGATCCACCTAACAATTTAAAAGAGGAAAATAAGAGGAAAGAAAATCTCTCAACACATAGTGGAAATCATAAGCCTACTTTGTACTTGGTGAACTAACCGTTAAAGTGATGAATAAATTCTGCAATGAGTGAAGGTCTGTTATGAGAATGATTTAATAAGTTCGGTTGGAATTCTAAAATTTATCTTCTAGGTGACAAAGTGCAAACACTTCCAGATCCAACTCTAGGAGTGCGTAGACAGACCCCTCTAAGGCCCAAGTTCAGAAGAAACAGTACCCGGTGCATAGATACCACTCAATGCAGGCGAAGACTTAAATATTAAGATGAACTAAGCTTTGGAGAGACAATGTGAATTCACATAGGGGAGACACAAAGTGCGAACACAACAAAAAAAATCTAGAGCTCAGGAGAAAGAGAGTGTGTGCAGGATTCAAGTGGAAAAACAAGAGTGTAAATTTCTTTTTGAAAGAATTAGTGGACAAGATCTAATCATGAGGAATCGAAATACCCGCAATCATCTGATCAGACATTAGTAGCACACTCGTTAAAACCCTGACACCTTCGGGCTTTGTCACTTCGACAGATCCAAGTAGTTTGCAAGTAAATAAGCCTGAATCCTGAAGTTGCAGATTAAATCTATACCATAGATCGATGGGCGAATACTAGCCGTTAGATCCGTAAGAGTTTGGCGATTTGACAAGTTTGAGTCCTAACTGTCTAAGAGATGAAAAAATATGAAGCAATGAAGTCCCGTAGTGAAGGACAATCATAGATCTGGTGATCGATTATGAGTTGTTAGATCTACGAGTCTTTGTTCCTCGAAGGTTCAGAAATTCATTACTTCGACAGAAATAGAGTCATGAAGTTAAAGGTTAAGGAAATCCCAGAGTTACGAAGTACATAGTAAATCATTGTCATCAACGCTAGGTACATGTGTATGTAGATTCCGAGTGTTTGGAATTCGGCCATTCAAAAGGTGGTGGGTGAAAGTTGTTTTGGTGAGAAAAGTCCCGAACTTCTGTAGACCAAAATTAATACTAACCATTGTCGACGGTTAATCAAGGACCTTAAGATCTACGGGTTCAACCTTTGCTAGTTCAGAGGTAACATGAGTTGTAGCTGAAAAAACTTTTGAAGCTTGGAGCCCCAGAGCTTCTTCTAGATGTATATCCGAGTAAGGTGTGGGAACCATTAATCTCTGAGTTAATAGAAAATCGATACTTTGGAAAAATAGAGTCGTTGCTGCAAAAAGGTGAGAAACTCCTAGAGTTCTGAACTCCGGAGTGGACGAAAACTGTTGATCTAATGAGGAGTGTAAGCCGTCAAATGTCCGATCCCTTCGGAGGTTTGGTGACCCTGGTGAAACATTCTAAGTTTATGAAAGCGAAGAAAATAACTGAAGCCCGAAGTTCCAGAGTGGTTCTCCATCGTAGATTATCATGTGAGGAGAATCTCTACTAACCGTTCAATTAAATATATAATTGTCAACGAAGGTAAGTGAAAGTTTAGGGTTAATCTACAACTATCGATCAACTCAGCTTATGACCAAATTTGACCGGTAGCACTCCAGGTGAACATGAGTGTTGAAGTTAAAAACATCCAGAGCATCGAAGTCCCAGAACTATGAGTAGCGCCCACTTTGGTTAGCCATAGGTTCTGGCCCATGGTCACATGTATAACTTTGTCAAGGAAAGTGGGCCAACGCGCTACATACTAAAAGTAAAATTCCAGAGACTTAACAGGTTTCCCTCGGTCCCGAGGATTTTGGATTTATCTAAAAATTACAAAGACATTCATACTACCTACCTCAGATATATCAACCAATTCGACAGAGGAAAAAACACGATATAAATTCGGATATGACGAAATTCAACAGAGATCATACTACAACGAAATTGAATTAAAAAAAGCGTCAAAATGAAAAATACACAGTTTCAAACCTAGAATGAAGTTCGACCGAGATCCCATCAGATGAATTTTTTGGATTTAAATGAAATTGAACATAGACTCATAATAAAATTTCAGAACTAACACCCTGGTTTACCAACGAACAATGCACAATTGAATTTCTAATTATCTCAACTAAAGACTCTATCATTCAACTTCAAACATGGATAAGGTATAGATTTTGAACATAGACCATACTCAATATGAATTCTAATTCCACAATGAGTACCAAGCCATCCCAAAATAGAGAGTGGAAAATGTTTGACATTACAATGTAAATTTAAAATAAAAACACTCTAATTATTATCTGATTGACATAAATTGAAATTTAAAAAATATAAAATCTGAGCTAATATTCGTTGACAACAATCGTAACAATTGGATTCTAGGTTTTCCAATGTTTCTACAATGGCCTTATTAGTCTAACATACAACTACAGTAATTCTAGGAATAAAATTTAGAATATAAAAATACCAGAACCAATGAATTGCTGCTTAATGAAGATGCCTTCAAAGTCTTGCGCTCCTTCCTTTCCTTTGCTTGATAATCACAGAGACTTCACTGGTACCTCCCATCCAATGCTAGGGGTAATTTTCTTCTCCCTTATCCCCCCCGAGTTGCAAAGGGGACACACATAAGAAACCAACAATAATAGCTCCAAGACTTTCCCTCGCAAGGAAGAGCTTCCACTCTTTTTACAAGCTTGGTATCCCAACTCTCACAGGTAAAACAAAGTCCAATATAAATTTGGCAGCATAACAATGCCCAAAAAATCAGATCCTTTTCCCTTCTCCATAATTTGTTTTTATAGACTTTTCTTTATTGACACATGTCCTCATGCACATATAATTAACTTTTTTGTTAATTTTAATTTGGATTACTCACTCACAAACTTGTCACAATCTCCCCAAATTACACCAATATTTACCATTTTATTTTATTTAAAAGGTCAAAATCCCTCACAATCCTCAATGTGTTCCTTTTTTCACTCGTAGGTGTCCCTTTGTTCCCCATATTCTCATTTAAGGAGTGTCCCCTAACTAGATATTAGTTAGAGTTAATTAGGAGTCTTCTTCTAGTTAGACTAGTGCAGATTGACTCTAGATTATATTCTATGTACAACCAATCTCTCAAGTTATTATTTAATTCTATTTAAAAATTCCTTTTTATTAAATTCATACACACATGTGCGTTTTATTCAATCTTTATATTTTTCCCTTATTTTCCTAGAATTAGATTTATCCCAGATTTAATATTTTAATTTGTCCCCAATTTAAACTTAGACTTAGGCCATATCTTAGACTTAGGATTAGACTCTTGTTAGGATTTTCAACTAATAATCTATCATTTAATTAATTAGTTAATCCAGCAAGGTCTAATATTTCAATGTTTTCTAGGCAATCTAGATTTATTGACTTAAGTTTAATTATGCGACGTGCCCTTCAAGACGCACCTTCATGCTCCAAGGGTGCCACTCACCTTAGACTTGTTTTGGAAGTTTTCCGACCCTTGGAGTCAACACTCGACTCGGTCGAACTTGTGAGAGATTAAGTACTTCTAAGGAATAAGGACTCTGCCTAATTGTTCACTCCTTAGAAATCCTCGTGAATGACTTTGTAATACCCCTTTTCCCCCAAGTTTGTAAATATAACTATAACTGGCCAATAGACTAAGGCAAACTAAATGTGTGTGAATGTTTGATTTGATGAACCTTGTATAAAAGACTCAATGTATGGATTTCTGTTATTAATATAATTTGAATATGTGTTGCACAACTGCTGAAAGGGGGGAAAGTTTTCCAAGATAGACCATGGATGCTATGAGAGAGATGGTGAGGGGAAACCAAGAATGGTTGAGATGACCCTCACCAGACCAATACCTATTGGGTGTAATTTCTCAACAGTCCTTTGACCCAGAAATGAATTACCAGTCAGGATGGTAGTTGGAAGGCCATCCTCAAGAGTTAATGAGGAGATGGAGCAGGGTACCCATCTATAAGGCTTACAATCCTGACCATGAATGGGGATTCAGACCCACACAACCTTGTTGAGGAAGGGAATAAAGGACGTAGTTTGGGGACAGGGACAGATCTGCGAGATAACAGAGTAGAGAAAACACTCTCCCGAGAAGAGAAGGGAAGCATACTTCGACTTGGAAGTTGAAAGAAAAATCTGAGCAGTAAGCTCGTTTTGGCTAAAAGAAGCCATGGACAGGGTTTGGCTACAAGTTGATAACAAGGATGACAAGTGAATGAGGAAGTAGTCGTGCAGACCTCCTTGCTTGGATTAGAGAAAACCAGACACCCAGTTCCTGTGGGAGGAGGAGAATAAACTTCATCCCTGACTGTTGTGGAGCAATGGGAAAAAATCTCTCTAAGAGAATCATGGTCTAGCTCGAGGGTGGCTAGTGGTAAATCCGTTAGGAGTGACTATGCCTATGGTTGGGAGGAAACAAGCACCCCTTTCAGAAATGGATTTACGTTTCTTAGTTCTGATAAGTATTTTCATACTCTGTGTAATATGTTGGATGTGATGATGAAATGTCTATGTTTGTGATTATGTCCTTCAGTATTTTGAACAAATAGTAGATAGGCATTTTTACTTCTGCAAACTACTATGTTTTCATGATCTTTGAATTTTCGCAATTTAGCTGCTAGAGGTTTAGGGGATGGGAATCTGCAGGAGGGTCGGGGTAGGACTGACTGAAATGTCTAAGTCCCACCAATCCCTTGAATTTTACCTTATATGGAATGTCATAGTTCAATTATGTGGGAGAAGGGAATTTGTTCTTTATATCATTCACCCATTTGACCGAGGGCTCATGCCCATGCCCTTAACCCCTTTGTTGCAGAAAGGATGCTACGCTTAACCCCTAATATTTTCCAAGAGACCCATGTGACCAGGGCCTAGGAACCCTGTGCTATTCCAAAAGGAGCTAGCCATTTCGGTTTTGGGATTTCGGGACTGGTGACCCCACTATAACATCCTGGTCTTGCGTGCATTGAGCGAACTTACTCTTTGAGGACACTTGCGTGCAAGTGATCCGGGTCATTGTACTATTGGCTATTTTGATTTTGATTATGAGACATTGTGGATTTGATGTTATGTCATTTTTGTTATATTTACATCGTTAGGTGCTATTGAATGGGTTCTTATGAGTGTGTAGGACTCTAGACATTGAGGATGTAGAGGCATCGATGAAACCCCTTGGACTCCGGATCGAGTCAGGAAGTGGACTATTAGGGTTTGAATGTTGTTGATGTGACCTATGTACATATGATTAGATGTTATGATGATTGATTATTATTGCTGACATGATTCGTTGATGGATGCAGGCTGACGATAGCTTGTCGACCATACTCACATTTGGAGTAGAGGGGTCACGCACGACAACCAGAGACATTGAAGGAGAGGTGTGGCAACAACCCTGCCACAACCTACTAGCACTCCCATCGTGGCTCGAACTGTAGGTTAATGATTACCTAGTTCGAGAAGATCCACGGTGCCGTGAGGGAAGACTGTGACAGTCGCTCACGACGATTCTAAGGGGCATGCAATAAGGCATGGGCCTTATTCCTTAGAGACCGTTAGTCTCCTACAAGATCACCTGGTGGAGTATTGACTCCAGGGGTTTGACATCTACCAAATTCAGTCAAGAGGCGAGTGGCACCCTTGGAGCACATAGTGCATCTTGAAGGGCATGTCGTGCAAAGAAAACAAAAAGAGGCAAGTGGCACCCTTGGAGCATGTAGTGCATCTTGAAGGGCACGTCGCACAAATAAAATGAAAGGAGGTGAGTGGCACCCTTGGAGCACACAGTGCATCCTGAAGGGAACATCATGATTTTAACTATGATAAGTTAATAAACCTAGTGCCTAGAAAATTATGCGTCCTTAGGACCCGGTCGACCTTAAAATGAATGGCATGATCAATATAGTTTAATAAAAAATTTCCCGTAAAAATTGTCGCCCAACCTAGGGAAATTAAAACCTAGGTCTAAGTAGAACATGTGGATAAAGAAAAACTAATTAAACATGTAACAAGAAGGGGGGTAAGAAATTCAAACTTAATTATTAAAGTAAATTTTTTTATAATGGAGGATTAAATTTATTAAAAGGGTAAATGGTTGGTTTTATCTACACTTGCTAAATTTATTTTAGTTAAAAAGGAAAAAAGGTAAATGGTTGTTTTTATCTACACTTGCTAAATTGATTTTTTTAGTTAAAAACGAAAAAGGGGGAAACTTAAAGAAAAAGGGAAACTTAAAGAAAAGAGGAAACTTAAAGAAAAAGTTGAATGTCTAACTTAGTAAGGAATCTTGCCTTTGGAACTTTCTATTTATGAACTCAACTAGGAATTAAGTAAGGCGTAAGTCATTTAAGAATTGTAAGGGAATTTTGGGACATCGAGGAGTGTTTTTAGGAATGCTTTTAGGTGGATGAGGGAAATAGACAAATTTAATTAATTAATAATTTATTTTCTGGTGCAACTAGGGGATCGAGCGACATGTGTACGTGGGAGGTTTTTCCTAATTAATTAATGAAAAATGAATCTAATGAGAATTTTTGGAAACTAATTACTTGAAAAATCTATAAATAGGATGGAGGAGCAGTATGGATCAGATCTGGATTGCGTAACGTTGCGCAACTGGAATTTTATCTTGACTGAACTTTCTCTTGTGGGAGTTGGGAAACCCATCTCGGGTAACGAGTGGTAGCTTGACCTTGCGAGGTGAGATGGGTGCTAGCATTCTCTGGTATTGTGTGCGTGGCCCCTTTGTGGATCGAGGGGCTCAGGGGGAAGAAGAGTACCCCTAGCATTGGTTGGGAGGTATCGGTGAGGTCATATCGGTTGGAAAGTGGGAGATGGATGGAGCGCGTGCGGGATGACGACTTTGGAGCATTTGCATTGGGTTAAGGTATGTCTGTTAAAGTTGTTACTTGCAATGAAATTTAATTTACACTTGTTTATTTTACTGTACTCGGATGAAGATTTCATTTCCATGAGATTTCCTTGCACATGTATTTCTACAGTAATTGTAATCCCCTTCTTGCTTGATTCATTCAGTAAGAACCCTTGCTATCCATAATATCCTTTGCTTCTGAGTTATTTTCTATTGCGTGTGGCCAGAATGAGCCCCAGACTCGAAACCTTTCCTGTGCTCTTGTATCTCCTACCTCCGTTTTCTTTATTCCTTGATTGCTCTTTTATTTCATTATCTGCTTCTCCATGGAGAAGATTTGGATGCAGATTCATGTTTTATCCTCTGTTCCTTGATCCTTTAAGTTATTAGTCTGCACTTGAGCAATCGACCGGGAGCCGAATCGACTGTCTTTCACCCCGATGTTAAAGATTTATATTCAAATGCCCTGCTTTCCTGTGCATGGATAATAAGTGTAGGATCGTTCCTTTGCAAAGCGTTTATTTGCAGTGAGTTCCTCTACGTTTCCCTTGAGTTGTAATCTCGACACCTTCTCTTTTTACTTGAGTTTTCACCGTGCGTTTACACCTTGTTTTAACCCTCATTTTACCCAATATTTCCACTTCATTGTTCCGCGTTTCCACTTCATTGCTCCGTGTTTTTAGATCTCTGATGACAATGTGATGATTGCGTGATGACTGTGTGGGTAGTACTTGGAATGCATAATGCGCATGTTCTATCATTGTTAGACATGATCTTTATTGTTATCTACACAACATTATAGTTATGGATTTCTATTGTTCTTTAGTTGTGGATTTTTACTGTTATTGCACAACGATTTAGTTATGGATTTGATCAGCATTTGATATGATTAACATTGAATAACGATTTTATTATTTCTGTGATTTTATTAGATTTGGATCAATATTTGATTGATTAGCAATGAATAGCGATTTTATTTTACTACTGCGTTTGATTTTCTTTTGAACAAGCATTTGATTGATTAGCATTAGATTATCATTTCTACTGCGATCTTATCATTAATACTATGATTTGATTAGAATTTTAATTCCACTACTGCATTGATTAGAATTTGATTGTGATATTTATTCTTGACAATGATTTGTCAATAGATACAATCATATTTATTAATAGACAACAAAACTATGGTTAAACGACGATATCAATAGTTTTGTCAATAAAATTATCAATAGTTTTATCAATGGAATGTATCTCCACATTCCATTATTATCTGCGTTCAATTTATCTTTGCGTTCCGTATACATCTGCGATTTTATCTCTGTGTTGAAACAATTTATCTTTGCGTTTTCTGTTATGAATAATCTATGCGTCCTCCCCTGGATTAAAATCGCCTTGTTAAATGTTATACTCGTCATTGGATTCGCCTTAATCAAAATTGTTTTATATCAGTCCTTTACACCAGTTAGTGTAAACTCGACTGGATTAAAATTGCCCTTGCCCCCTTTTTCTCGTACGATGCCCATCAGTTACCCGAGTGCCTGTCAGACTTACCTATGTTTTTGTATTGTGGGAGGTGGCAGTAATGGTTATTTGCAAAGACGTTAGGTTGTGAACTAACCTTTACGGAAACGACGGTTCCCTGTGCGTTTCTGATTTTTCTGACTCAATCGTGGTTGGCTATTACACCAGTTGTTTGATTTGAATACTAGATATGTGATTACAACTGTAATCAACAACTAGGGTACCTACTTTTGCGCTTACTACCATAATATAATAGTCAAGTTGAATGGATTTATGCAATAATAAATTGATTGAATAATAATCTAAGTCTGAAATTACCTTTTTAATAATCTTAGTTTATGATGTTACAATATATGTGCATGTGGAAATTCAATGAGAAATTGTTATTTAGAATTGTTATTTTAAATAAGAAAGAGTTATTTAGGAATTGTTAATTTAATGAGAAAAGCATTATTTAGAAATTGTTATTTATTGAGAAGGGGTTATTTAGAATGTGTTATTTAATAAGAAATTGTTGTTTAGAAACTATTATGGTAATGAGAAATTGTTATAGGGCTGCATTATAAGGTTAAGGTACACTGTCATTATCAAACCAGAAAGGTTATGAAAAGCATAGTGAATTGTATCATTTTCAGAACCATCCCCCTTTTATGAAAAGTAAATGTCACCTGAAGGGTGTTATGTATGTTAATTTTAGGATGAGGTAAGATGCAATGTGCTAGAATATGTTTATGATGGCTAAATGATATTGAGGTACATCTAGAAGGTTGCAATCCTTAACCCTGTCTTAATTGTAGTTACTTGCGTCCCGTTTAACTTGATTGATTACAATGCTCTCTTTATGGTTTCGTATAATGTATGTCAGTGCATTTTGGATTTTAAAAATGTTGGGTATTATGTACAGGTTGATGGTTTAGATTTCTCATGTTTGCACTTGGAATCCTAGTGCACTTGTCGCAATGTGGCGACAGGATTCTCTAAAGGAATCATTGCACACATAGATGGATAATTGCATTTGGAATCGGGCTGGGTCCTGCACTTTCCAATTAGGGTGAAGGGGTTGTTGCTTTTGATGTTTGGTACTTGTTCTGTAATGTTTTTTTGTGATTGTTTATCACTCGCCATGAATGTTTTTAGTACATGTGTCATTTTTAGTGATTGCTTCCCGCTGCATGATGTGCTAGCATGCTAGGTTGTTATGTTCCTTGTGGTGTGTTTTTCCCATGTTGTGTTCATCGTCGTGTTGTGCTGTTCAATTGTGACATTGTATTTACCTTCCCAAAAAGATAAAATTACTTGTTATACGAGGCTTATTGTCGTAACGACGGGGTTCGTTACACCCATGATCCTCGAAAACAACCGAAGGCCGAAGTCATGAATCGACAAGGACCATCAATCTAGGGATCTCATATGGATCTTTCTCAACCGTTATATTTGACGTAAGAAGGGAAACATTAAGCGCTTCGACGAAGTATTACTTCAGGATATTTGGAATGGTCTAGTGCCGAAATTCCCGAATGCCAGAGTCATGGAGTTAATATGGACTGTTGAAACTGGAGGGACACATGTCCACAGATCAATGATTATCTAGGAGTCTGGGTATTCTGTGATTTAGGAATGCACAAGTTTGCCTCGAAGCTTTGTATTTTGGAGTAAATCCTGGCCATATATTCTAGGTACACGTGGCGATAGATTTGGTGTGGTCCTGAGGGAAAGTCGGGAGATACACACACCAAAATCCCGAATGTCAAACTATTGAAGTAACGTGGACCGTCGATCCTCGAATCCTTCGGGATCCTTTCGAGCCGTCGATCTTAGGGACCCACCCTTGACTACCCGACTAACCAGGAATGCATCATGGAATGACACGTGGCCCCTACTCATTCCTCGTTAAGTGTTGACCGTTGAATTAATACCCTTGGATGAGGGGGTACGTGGAAAGCAATCCAGTAGTTCGGAGATTCCGTACTCCAGAGTAAACCAGCCAAGAGTTTACGAAGTATGAACTCACTGAAGTTGTGAGTGTAGAAGTGGATCTTGATTGTTGGTCGAAGAGGACACATGGCACCATATCCAAGAGTCCAGGGACTTAGCTCTTCGAGGGATTTACGGCGAGAGGAGTCAGTAAGCCTCGAATCCCGGAGCCATGAAGTAATGAGAGTCATAGATCTAAAGATCTATGTGGAATCCTATTGAACGTTAGATCAAAGGGCTGGGCAATTATCGACCTAAGATGACGTGTCTCGATGACATCATCCGAGGTGACGTGGACCTGCATTACGTGTGCCACACGTCACCTAGTTTTGGATGATTCACATACCCATTTCTCGTGTTAGAGCATGACATGTGTCACCCCCTATCAAGGACACATGTCACTCTTTGAATCTTGCTGCATATCAACCTATGGTTGTGCCTGCCTAACATACGTGGATGGTGACGTATTCGGGACCTCGAGAGTTTGGATAACTTTGGAGTTCAAAAGATTTTAGGATGTAGTACCATATAGGAACGTTCGATGTGAATCACCGATTGCCAAAGGACCAAATCCAAGTGGTGAGAACCCATAAGGTATGGGTGTAGGTTGATACAAGAGACATTCCATAATCTTTTGCATGCCTTGCTAACTACTTTCCGTGTTCTCTTAACATCATTCAGGAGGGGCTTCCAGGTATCAAAGAGGTCCTGGTTTTTAATATTTTGTCTAGTTGTGTAGATTGAAAATGTATCAGAAGGATTATCATATACTCTTTGCCAATCTACAATCCTGTAAAGGAATTTTGAGCCCTTTGATATTTTCTCACTATGTCTTCTAACTGATCATTAACCCTGATTTGGTCTTCTATGTTCTTCTGAATTTCAATCAAAACACAAAAAAAAGTCTTTTCATACAATCTTGAGTTCCTCATTGGTAGTTCTGACTTCTTATTTAATATTTTCTAGGATGAGGGTTCCTTGTTGGTTTTCTTCTATGGTATTTTCAAGGACCCGATTATATTGCTACAATTTTAGGACTTCGTGCTCTAGCTTTTCATTGTATTTTCTTACTTCTAGGAATTCTACTTGCAATCTTTCCATTTCCTGTGAATGTCTTATCCTCAATTGTTCTATTTATTTTGAGTGAGTGAGCTTAAGATCTTCCAATTCTTCTCGGTGTGACATATGATTTATACTAGCCATTTTCTCAAACTCTGCATTTAACTTATCCTTCTAGAGTTGTAAATGTTTCTGCATTTCCTATTTGTGCATATGTTCTGCAGTGTTAACCTCTTTCCTAAATTCATATACTAGGATATCTTTATGTTGCCTAGATCTCCTTCTAGCTAAGCTACCCTAGCCCTTGATATATCCAATTCCTCACCTAAATCATACACTAACATTGCATTTTGACCTACATATGCAATAAGGGATAAAGTAGTGTGTATTGCATTTTCCTCAGGGTCTAGGCCTACCTTCCATTTAATATTTCTCTCAAAATATTCTTGATGGAGGGAAGATTATCCCCTTTTTCTCTTGTTTGATCTTCTCTCAATTTCTCTAGTCTTATTGCTGATACAATAATCACCCACAACCACTAAAACATTTTCCAGTTCTAGTACCTGATATGAATAGGAAAAATTCCCTGCGATGGTCATTAGAGGAGTGTAATCTTGAAAACGGATATTAAATATACTTGCACTGGGGTTTGTTGCAACTTTGTTTGACTCATCGTGCTCTTTCTTCTTTTCTTATTCTACTTCTTCCTTTGATTTCTCCCTTTCCTTGGCTTCTTCTGTCTTTTGTTTTTACTCCTATTCTTTATTTCTCTTTTCTTCAGATTCAATAGTTATTATTTGTTTCTTTGCTTCCTCACTTTTCTTCCTTTCCAACCCTATATCCTATTTTTTCTTGAATTCCTTCTCATCGTTCTTCTTCTTTTATTTAGCATATTTATTAAGGGATTCATCTTTTTTCTTCTTCTCATCTTGCTTGGTGTTCTTCTTCCCTACCTCCCTTGTCTTAATTTCTAGCTCTGTTTTCTTCTTCTATTGGAATCTCTCTTTTTCTACTATGGATTTCTTTGCTTCCTCTTCAACTTTTTGTGCTTCTTTCCTTTCTGTCCCTTCCAACTTTTCTTTTTTATTTTCTAGTAGCAATTTAAAAAGTTCCTTTACTATGTTACTTTCTTCATTTTATTCTTTTTGAAGCTTTTCTCTAGCTGGCTCATCTTGAATCCTGTGTAGGTCTTATTCAAAAAAGAAATTTCCTTTGAAGAGGTCTTTAGGAAATTTTACTTGATGGATGACTTGGTGGGTCAACTTGACTGATTTGATATGGTCATACACTATATTGTGGGTACCATGCCCTTTTAAGTTCCATGTGCATAATCGTATCTCCTGTAGGGATTCGACTTCCTTATCAGCATGAGGTTTATGAGAAAATGTATGTCTTCCTATGTATAGTGGGAAATTGCCAATACTTCTTGTTTTTATCTGACAAGTATGTTGTGATCCCTTTCCCTACTATCTGGTAAGCAACTTCTCAGGCTAAAAATTTATCAGACACATATTTGGGTAAGAGGCATGGTGACCCAAAACTTCCATAAACTCTGATGTAAGTGTAATACTTATTTACATAACAATCTCCAATTTGTTTCATGGTTTCTAGGCCCCATGTGATATTTTGTGTGGAAAAACCCTGAAAATTACCTTGTACAAAGGAGCTAAGAAATAGTCACATATGTTGTAAAATTGTTCCTTATAATTTGTATCCCACAACTCAGAGCAATAAATGTGAATCAAGGGATGACTCAAAGTCCGACTCCATTTAAAAGAAGAGAAATGAATGACAAAGCAAATTGCACCAATGAGGTAAGCTGACATATACAAGACAGATTTTTTCTTACCTGGTGCCTCTTTAGCTCTAGTGAATATGATGAATGTGAGTATATTCTCCCAATTAAACACTTGTCCTATATTCACAACAATGTACACCATAGAAAACCATTACATCCAAAAATGTGTGCTTATTTCTTCACCATACAACCTACAAGTCATGGTGTTCAGTAGCCTGTATGGTTCTTTCAGGTATTGAGATGCAATAAACCTTTCACCCTTCTTGACATGTCTCATCTCTTCATTTTACCAATATTCCTTTAATTCTTTGAAATATTCATTTTCTACCCCAAAATTATCTAGAAATGACTCATTCAATGACACTGTAGGCCCTTGAGTTTGATATCTGATTTTAATGTCTTCAATGTTCAGAGAAGAAATCAGGACTTTGGATTCACTGACTATGGTGGCCGTGTCTTTTTCAAGGTGTGTAAGACACCACTGTGCAATATCGTTATATGAGAACAACATAACATGAGTTGTGATAGTATGGATGTCACTCTTTCTAATATTATGGTATTCTTCAATTTCTTCATCTTTAGGAGGGAAGTATTCTATGTGGAAGATGTAGTAAATTTCATCATACCTTGAACAATGTTATCTCCCATTGAAGAAACCGGTGTCTATGATCAAAACTGAGTTTGGACTATTAATAGGGGTAGGTACAATAGCCGATGGATTATTCGCCTTCCTGGTTTTTGCACAAGAAATTTAGTTTGCTTTAGGTTACTGTACTTACACATAATGTTAGAGTTAGTATATCATATAATTAATCACCAATAACATATAATTCAAATCATACGATATACATACTGATTACTCTGGGATTTCAAAGGTATTTTGATTTCGTCTTCTGCCACAGTATGAGCACATATACTTCTTACATATTTCTCAGAGGTGAACAATATACTAATTATGGTTAATATTTTTTTTATTCTTTACCTTTCCCCCCCAAATTATCTGTAATTAATGTTTAAATATAGGTTACAACTCAGGTTGGGGAAGATTCGTACGTCACCATGATCAAAATCTGGACCAGGGGTCAAATTTTAGCTCAAATATAAACTTTCTCATAATTGCCTCAAAACGAACATGAGAGTAGCCCTCGTCATCACGAACCCAACACAATTCGTTTCATCTCAAACGGACGTCGGGAGCGAGAGATATCGCGATCTGTTCGTGAAGTCAAACATGCAAAAAAAAATGGGACGCTGACTGTACAGTCCGTACAGTCCATACAGATGCTGACATGGCATGTCCGTACAGGTGACATGGCATGAAGTACGTTGATAGGGAAGCTGGTGATGTGGCAGTCATTTATTGGTTGACGTGGTCGAATCAGAAGGCGACACGTGGCATGATATTGGTCAATGGTAAGGTGCCATGTGGCCCAGTCATGGGCTGCCACGTGGCACCCTTTTATTGGCTATTGGGTTGTTCAAAAATTTGTTAAGTCCACCGGAATCGAACCTCAGACCTCCGTGTGCGTGCAACGCCTTAACAAAGTCCGCCCGACCGCTATACCACACGTTGATTCTTGTAATGAATATGGCAAGATATGTATTTGAATTTACATTAATGCTATGTTGGCGGGGGGTCGGGCCGGGGCTTAGCCCCGACCCGCGGTCATATGTTTATTGTATGTGACCATGCCTATTTGTAAATGGCGCGGGGAGTATTTCAAATATAGCCACGGTTTTATTTTTATGTCACATATGACCAATACCATTGTTAAAAGGCGCGCGCGGGAGTTGGTGTTATCCACGGAGCCCGACCCCGGTTCTATGTGTTAATACATGGGACCACCATTTAAAGCACGCGTGGGGTTGTAATTCCAATGGAGCCCCGGTCACATTGTTATGTCACATGTGACCACATCTGGAGCGCATTTTTTGGGGTTTAAAATGTGGTTACAACGGATAGTCCATGCGCCCCCCATTTGGCGCTTTATTATTGGCTCGTTGCACGGTTAGCCTTTTTGCACTAGTCCGAGGTCTTATGGACCCCATATGCCCGAGTGCTAGGCGGTTAGGGGCTGGAGGCGCCCTAACCATTATACGGTTTTCACCGTTGGTGCGGTTGCACCTGGTGCCAGGTTTTTGCGCTTAAATGAGAGTGTGTGTCAGGTTCACTACACAAGGGTGCATTTTGGTGAACCAGAGACAACAAGGTTGAAGGAGGAAAATGGCAGGAGGCCTATCTTCTTCATCTTTTGGCCGATTGAGGTGCCGTAAAAGCCCAACTAGGGGTTTTTGGACGTCCTGAATCCATTGGCACTATTATCAAGTCCATTTGAAGACTTATTTTGCAGGTTTTTAACCATTGAAGTTTCGGGAAGCTCCAGGGAGCTTGAAGCCCTCTTTGATTGAGGACATGTTTTGGTGAGCCTATGTTTGTTTTCTGTGATTGAATAATAATTTTTGGCTGATTGTTATGCTATGAACACATTGGGACAGGTTTCAGAGGCTGTTGAGGACTTTTACAGGTGTTTTTGCAAAAGAGAAGCTCAGGGAAGCTTATGGCCACATGTAGAAGAGGTCATGCCCGGATGAGCCATGATCCATTTTCAGAGTTCTATTAGTCATTTTTGGGGTTTTCATGTGTTCTGATCTCAATGGTACAGTCTGTTTTTCCATTGGAGTTGAGCAACATATTGTAAAAGAACTTTTGACAAATTAATCCCAGAGAGCCAACTCCATTAATGGAGGCTCGAGGAAGTGTAGCCGGAGGGTGAACTCCTTTATCATGTTGTAATTATTTATGGTTTGATAAGTTTGTTGCACCGCAATTTATGTTGTTGCGTATTTATTGAAAGTACATATATATAACCATTTAAAAGAACATATCCTGCAAGTAGCCATTTCAGAATACATAGACAACACATATAGGATTTATCTTGCATATTTTGCTACATGGAAACAAGGTCACCGTAAAGTTTATTTTTATTGAAGGTAGAGGGTGTACATAGCATAACAAGTCCAACCTTCTATTTTTTGGATCACCCACCATTAACTCTTTCTGGAAATTTTTGTTTTATCATAAGCGTAATAGATGGGAGAGAGATGGGGAAAGTACATATATAACCATTTAAAAGAACATATCCTCACACATAAGCATTTACAAGAAGATACATGAACTTAACACATAAGTTTATCTTGCATATTTTAACACATGAAGCAAGGTCCTGTAAAGTTTATTTTTATTGAAGTAGAGGGTGCTTGCATAGCATAACAAGTCAACCTTCTATTTTTGGATCACACCATTAACTCTTTCTAGAGAAATTTTTGTTTTTTATCATAAGCATGTCGTCAGAGAGATGGGATCAGGTTTTGGTGTGAGAAGTCTTCCTGACAATGCAATCTTCGAAAGGGATCATCAGAAGGTTTTTGTCAAAGAATTTGAAGGCCTTAAGGTCTTCTGATGATGATTCCTCTAGGAATATTCAGTTCTACCTCAAGAATCGTGCCAAAGGAATGGAAGAAATATGTTTTCTCGTGTATTAACATGCATAATACTTCATTGTTCAACACTTCCACTTGTAGTCTTCAATTTCACCAATCATGATGAGTTTTTATATAGGAGGAGGCAGGGTTGAAAAGGTAACCTCAAAATATGTGTTTCGATAGTACTGTTGGAAAGGTATGTTGGAATATGCAAAGGTGATGCTTAATATTTTTTCTGATAGGGTGACCTTTTGACAATACTGTCGGAACAAGATCATCAAGGCAAGCTATCAAAGGATGCAAGGGTAAAATATTGTTGCATGTTCTGACGATAAAAATTTATCCCTCGAAAAGAGTGTGTTAATGAAAAATGGTTATGCAAAGTGTATACTAGGTAGAAAAAGGGCATATGGTTTTTTAAATGGAATAAAGAATCTAGTGAGGGACCCACCATTATATTCTTGGTTGTAATCATTTCATAAAATTCCTTTGGGATAATCATATTTTAACACGTGAGCATGAGGTAAAAGCCCTCATGATAATACATATAGATTATACATCGTAAAAGACGTCAGAAAAATGTGGTTGGGAGAAAACATATTTGCTAGATTCAATGCTTTATGATATAGATATCTTGATAAAAATGTACGACGAGGATGACCTGAAAACCCTTTGGAAATGTCACATGGCTAGAGAGTATGTGCATAATCACAGAGGGATTTTCTGAAAGGGTCTTACAATTCAATTAGAGATTGGAGGGGGAACTCATTAGTTATGAAGTTTGAATAAATTTCTACCATATGAATCATCTTATATTACCCCCCTGCGATTTCATATAGAATAGTAGTTTCATGTATCATTATCTCGTCAATTTAGTAGTGACAAATTCCTTGCTTAAATTTTGATAGGTAGGTACCCATTGAAATCCTGTAAGTTAGATAATTTTAGTGGGTTGTTGTGAGGGGCACAACAATTCCTTCACTGCCAAAGATTTAAAGTTTCTCACCTTCCTGAGGAGACAACAGTAGGAAGGAATATTATGCAATGATTTTTCTATGTTTTGGAAAATAGGAAATGTAATGGGAATGGGAAGAGTAGGGAAGTTGTAGCATTAGTAACTGGAAATTTTTGTATTTAGGAAGGTCAATAGTCCACCTTCATGTATAAAATAATTCCAATGTAACTTGAAAGAGGGGGGGATGGATATATGAAATTGAGTATTGTATATCTCTTTATCAGACTCAAAGGTAGATAGGAGAGTTATTTTCTTGTTATTGTATTCCTAACTTCATGATTCCTTTATTCAATGGTGCACTATTGGTGATTGTTTTATACAAGTGTTTTCAATTTTTAATTCTTTCCAATTGTCATTTGTAGAGAATAATTATAAATGGATTGTGAATTCAATTGCAGGAACATGTTGTCGATTCCTGCTAGCTCAATCGGTTAATGTGTGGGTTTCATTTGCTAGGTGACCCGAGTTCAATACCCTTACATCATGTTTAGTCGGGAGGAGACGGTAAAAAAACCAACCATGTTAAGGGTTGGTGTGGCCCATGATGGGTGTGATCCTAGAGTGATTTTGATGGTTTAGATGACCCCGGGTTATGGTTTCTTAGCCAACGAATGAAATCTTGGCCCCGCAAGCAATGGGAATTTCTAACAAACAAATTTGTTTTGCAGGAACATGATTATGCTCATCTACATGGAAACAAGTATGAAATATGATTTGATTATGTGAAATAAGAACTATTTATGTTTCACACATTGAATTGTATACCTGTAATTGACTCCACTTCTATTAGAATAGGACTGCAGTTTCTCATTAATATAGGATTGCATTACCATGTTAAAATAGTTTTTGATTTAGGATTTATTCTAGCTTAGATGAAAAAGTCTCTCTTCTGAGAGCAATTCATTTAGTTAGCGATAACCGGTCCCATCTACCAGTGGGGATTGTTACTAAAATGAGAGTGGGTCTAATTGGGACCTGCCATCAGGAAACTCTCCCTTATGTAAAAATTGGGATTTTATCCTGCGTTAACAAGATGTTTCTAGAAGGAGGGCCATAAGACAAGCTGAGCCCGCAGAATCTGTTGTGTTAATGTTTTTTTTTAATGCATGGATCCTTCCTGAATTCCTTTATGGAGATTCATTTCTAGTCCAATACCTCCTAACACTCTTTGAAAGCTGATAGATCTCTTGTCACAAATCAAATTCAATGGTCAGGGACAAATATCTATGTTATAACATATCGTTCAATTTTGTTTGAATTGTCACTCTCATGATATTCGTCATGAGGGTGTCATCTACAAATTGTTTACTTTTACCTTTGAAGATTGGGTAAAAGGATGGTGCGAGACTTTGTTGGCCGCTTCCATCCACACATGGGAACAATTCACACACGATTTCTTGGATTCCTTTGAAAATTATAATTATGAATAATTATGTGATGAGATACTCAAGTTGAGGAACAAATAAGATGAATCCCTAAATTATTTCTCCTTAAGATTTAAACATATTATATACATGTTTCATATATAAGATATGCCTCTTATTGGTGACTTACTCCCTCATTTAATATCCCTCTCTAATGAGAAATACCAAATAGTTGATGGAAGACCTGAATCATATCTTTACACTAGTATATATATCAATGTTAAAGAAACCTATGGTTTGATTGAACAACATACATTCAAACCTTTCTTCACGTTGTGGGACTTTGATCTCAGAGAATTTTTTTTTCTGTAGGAAGCTTATGCATATTCTCACCCCTCCATACCTCCAGTCCCCCATGATACTAAATAAGAATCTCACGGTTAAGATCAACCCCATTCAATGTTGATGTTTTGGTAGCAGCGAGAGGTATTCACTTCCAAGACAAATTTTGTTAGAGATGAAGATGCCAAGAAGTCATAGAATAACCATTGAACATATCAAGGAAGCCTCCAAAGAAATTAGAAGATACCAAAAGATAATTCGGCTCCATAGAATAATAATAAAAGAGAAATAAAATGATCCTGAAGAAATTCAGCTCCACAGGAAAAAGACAAAGAGAAAATATATTTTCCAGAAAGACAGGTCATCCCTATTGGAAAAGACACATGCCTAGTCCAACATAAATAAAGGTGATGCCTTCCTCATTTGTCACACACTCTCACTCATCTATAGCACAAGTCTTGTGAAGAGTAGTATATGTGGTAGTCCAATAATGAAGGAAGGAAGAAGGGCACACTTTGGCTATGGTTTATTTTTTTGTCTTGGTGGTGCGTTGGCGGAGGCCATATACTCTAGTGCTCTAACTAGGGTTTGGTGTAGCTATGTTGCTGGGATATCTCTTGTGGATATACATATTCTTATTTGTTAGTTTTCTCTAGTGGATAGAGATGGTTCTTGGTTATTTTGCATTGGCAAGGATATTCTCTCTAAGAAAATTTGTTGGGTTTTTCTCCCTTGTGAAGAAGGGTTTCCCATGATAAATCTTTGTGTCTTCTTGTGCTTGTTTATATGTTGCTTATATATTTCAGTATATGGTTATTGAATGTTAAAATAAGATCAAAATTCTATGGTAAATATAATGTTAACAAAAATAATGAAAATACAACATAGTATAAGAGCAGGTTTCCTTCAGAATAGTGTAATCACTAGAAGGAAGATCCTGAGATGTACCACATTGTTGTAGTTTTCCGCTTCTCAAACCTAAGCCTTGTCAAGATTGTTGAGAAACCTAATGGAGGACTTTGAGATTGATTTTTCTCTAGATCAGCCCGCCCTACCCTAACACACCTCCTAGTGGTATCATATTACAACTTGGTGAAAGTTGAAATTTCTAGTTGCAGTTGGACTGCAAGTTACAATGCAAGTTGTAGTTGCAGTTTCAGTTCCAGTACCAATTGTAGTTGCAGTTTCCAGTTGCGAGTTGCACAAGCCTTGTGATTAGAAGACAAGTTGGATGGTGCTACAAATTTAAGAGGTACGCACTTGTATATAAGTTATATCATGAGGGTGTTCGCATGGGATGTACAAGGGACCTTTTTCAAAACTACAATATGGCGATCCAAAGGGATCTCAGATCCAGTACATTCAGAGAAACAACACACCCTCCCAGGAAGTGAATACTCCAGGGTTGATTGTTTTGATATGCCTCTAGCTGTTATGGAATTATTGCAATCTTATGTTGTATTCTGATCTATTGAAGTTATGATCATTATGATATGCACTTGTTTGCAATATAAATTGATATCCTATAGGAGATATTCTTGGTTTTTGACTTTGTTCCTGGAAGGTTATCTTGTTAAATCACATGGAGGTGGCCATGGATATGTTGTTGTTCTTGTTTCTTATTATGGGAAGGTTACCACAGAGGTAGGCCACCAGTGATAGCTCTGAGAGGGATCTATAGTGACAGTTGAAGAAGACAACATATTAGATAGTCTCTATTTTGAGACATAAAGCAATCTGGCAAGACAAGGAGTTTGTAAAGATTGTCAATTCGACTACTTCAGGCCCTGATGCATGATTCTATCAGTATGAGTTAGTTATGGCATATGAGACTTGCTCATTCACATTATAGAGATATTCTCACTCTAGGGAAGATGGTGACAGGTCTTCTAGCACTTAGTGTAGAGCATGATGGAATTTGTAGAGGTTGTGATCTTGGAAAGAATGCCAAGAGATATTTTCCAGGTAGTGATATTAGATCCAAGGGGATATTGGACCTGGTGCATTCGGATTTGTGCGGAACTATGACAATTTCTTATTTGAGTGGATACTTATACTATGTGATATTTAGACTTGGATATTGAATAACATGACTCCTGAGGAGGCTTTCACCGAAGTGAAGCTTGTTGTTGGACACCTCAGGATATTTGGGTGTCGTGTATACATTCATGTAGCCAAGGAAAAAATGATGAAGTTAGACCTTTTAGGCAGGAAGGATACATTTTTTGGTACAATGAATCTTCAAAGGCATATTAGATATACATCCCAGGTCAGAGACATATTGAGATGAGCATGCATGTTTCCTGTGAGGAGGAGGTAACCTTCATGATATCTAGAGGATCTCACATGGATATTGATAGTGAGAGGCATGAGGAGATGGTATCTTATCCTCCTCACCCTTCAACAATTTAGAGGGAGCTAGTTGATCCCATGGAGATAGTTGAGCCTGCTGATCCAATTAATTATATATCATGTTGATGTTCCTAGAGATATTGTAGTAGGTTGTAAGAGGCTTGCATGGGCTCATCAGACTTTGTAGGAAGAAGAGGGACATGCAGATCCCCGTGATACTTTTAGAGAAAACAAGAGACCTCAAAGATTCTCGAGCTATGTTGCAACGTTGAGCCACATAATTGATTCTAAGCCTTCCTGTTATTAGGAGGCATCTAGTCAGCATGTATGGAGATATTCCATGATGGAGGAGTATCAGTCCATCATGAAGAATGATGTGTGGGCTATGGTTCCAATACCTGAGGAGAAGTCTGTGGTGACTTACAAGTGGATCTATAAGATCAAACATGCAGCTGATGGAAGCATTGAGAAACACAAAGTGAGATATTTGGATAGAGTATTCTCTCAGGTAGAGGGAATAGACTACGAGGATAAATTTTCTCTTGTTGCTCAGTACACCTCCATTCGGAAGATCATTTCCCTTAATTCAACCATGGGTTGGAGACTACATCAAATGGATGTGAATACAACCTTCCTCAAGGTAGATATCTAGGAAGAGGTGTACAACAAGTAACCATATGATTTTGTGATTCATGGGAAGGAGTCCCATGTGTGCAGGTTGGAGAAGGCCCTATATGGACTCAAGTAGGCACCTCGAGCTTGGTATACAAGGACTGTTGGATACCTGATGAGTTTGGGTTTCAACAAGAGTGTTTCTGATGCCAACATATACTACAATATTGTTGATGGCGAGTCTCTGATTTTGATCCTATATGTTGATGATTTATTTCCCACCAGAGCAAAGAGCCTCATTTCTTGGTGCAAATATGAGTTGGCCTCTGAGTTTAAAATGAAGGATATTGGCATGAAGCACTATTTCTTGGGACTAGAGGTGTGGCCGAGAACTGATGAGATCTTCCTAAGTCAGGGGAAGTATAAAATTGATATTTTGAGGAGATTTTGGGTGTTGGACTATAAGTCCATGGATACACCAATGGTGTCGAATATGAAGAAGTTGAGTGAGCCTTATTTCTATTAAAATTTGATTGATCCGACTATGCACATGCAACAAATTGGATCATTAATGTATTTGGTTAACAACATAAAACATATTTTCTATGTAGTGAGTTCACTTAGCCAGTTCATGAGTCATCCAAGACAGTTGCGTTGGGTATTAGTGAAGCATGTGTTGAGATACTTACGAGGAATAGTTGGATATGGCCTGAGATATGCTTCCAGTGTTGACATGATATTGCAAGGATATGCTAATTATGATTGGGAAGGGATCACAATGGACAGGAAGAGAACCTCCAAGTGTTGCTTCAGTTTGCGGTTTGCCATGGTTTCCTAGTGTAGCAAGAAACAAACTTTTGTGGCCTTTAGTACTGCAGAAGCTGAGTATATTGCAATATGTATGGCAGTATGCAAAGCAGTGTGGCTTCAGAAGCTCCTTGTAGGATTGTTTGGAAAAGTGTTGGATCCCACTTGGGTTCATTGCGATAACCAGAGCTGTGTGAAGCTCTCAGAGAATATAGTGTCTCATGACAGTTCAAAACATGTTGAGATCAACTTTCATTACATTCTAGACATGGTGTTGAGGAAAGAGTATTGATTCAGTACCTTCCTCCTGATGAGCAGATTGCAAATGTTTTCACCTAGCGCCTTGCCAAGTCAAAGTTCAAGTACTTCCATGATAAACTTGGAGTGGTAGAGAATGCCCATATCATTAAGAGGGAGTGTTTATGGTTGCAACTTCGTATGATCAGCTTTGTGAGACATTATCTAGGTTGTACTACTTGATGGAATGAGTTTGGTTAACCCGTGACACTCCTTGATGGAATGAGTTGAGTATGACATTTATTGATGGAATGATAAGTTGTACTGGGTTGGTGCCCAATGAACATTGAGGTGAAAATCAAGTGGTTGGGATATTTATCCAGGCTGTAATCCTCAATAGATTGAGTTGGGTTGACATGTGATGATAGTCCTCGATGAACTGAGTTGAGTATGACAGTTATCGATGGACTAGTAAGTTGTACTAGGTTGGTTCCCAATGACCCTTGGGGTGTAGCCCATGTGGTTGGGATAGTTTTCTAGGTCGTAGTCCTCGATGGACTGAGACGGGTTAAACTATGATGACACACACTACGAGTTTGTAGCCCTAGTGTTCTTTAGCGGGTTGTAGCCCCTAGACGATATTGATAGGTCGAGGTTGGTTGTAGCCATGTGTGACGTGATGCTACCTGTAGCATGGTTTGCATGACCATGGAATGGTTTGAGGACCATGGCATAACCCGTGGGGCTATGAGGACCAGATGAGAACGTCATGGAGAATACCTCCCTAGCTAAAAGGGAGTGTTGATGTTTTTGGTAGCAACATGAGGTATTCACCTCCGAGACAAATTTTCTTAGAGATGAAGATGCCAAGAAGTCCTAGAATAACCATTGAACATATAAAGTAAGCCTCAAAATAAATTAGAACATCCCAGAAGAGAAGTCGGCTCCACAAAATAATAATAAAAAAGAAATATAATACTCCAGAAGTAAAGTCGGCCCCACAAGAAAAAGACAAAGAGAAAATATGTTTTCCAGAAAGACAGGTTGGCCCTACTGGAAAATAAATCTGCCTAGTATAGTATAAATAAAGGTGACGCCTTCCTCATTTGGCACACACTCTCACTCGTCTATAGCGCAAATCTTGTGGAGAGTAACAACTGCAAAATTCCAACAATGAAGGAAGGAAGAAGGGTGCACTTTAGCTAGGGTTTATCTTTTGTCTTGGTGGTGCGTTGGTGGAGGCCATATACTCTAGCACTGTGGATAGGGTTTGCTGCAACTATGTTGATATGATATCTCTTGTTAAGATAGGTATTATTCTTTATTAGTTTTCTCTAGTGGATAGAGATTTTTCTTGGTTATTTTGTATTGGCAAGGATATTCACTCTAAGAAAATTTGTTGGGTTTTTCTCCCTTGTGAAGAAGGGTTTCCCAGGATAAATATTTGTGTCTTCTTGTGATTGTTTATCTGCTACTTATATATTTCATTATATGGTTATTGAATGTTAAAATAAGATCAAAATGCTATAGTAAATATAAATTTAACAAAAATAATGAAAATCCAACATTCAAATTCCCGTAGAAATGACACAAAGGAAGTAAATTCAACAAATAATGAGAAGGAAGAGAAAGGGGAAATGATGAAAGAAATTGAAGGGAATTTTTATGATCCTATAGACCCTCCACGAACTTTAGTGAAAAACTAGATCGATTCCGGTTCTGATACCCCTATTAGTAATATGAAACAATTTTCCCAAGACCTCACCAAAAATATGCCAAATGTCTCTTACAACATCACATATTTTCTAGTCCCTGTCCACCTAGGATCATCCTTGATTCCCCTTTTTGTCCAAGCCTTAATGATATGTCAGTATCTTGGACCATTAAAAAATACCATAGATGTGTCGAGGATGACGTTTTACCCATAGGCTTCACAAGGGAGTGTGAGACATATGATTATCATACTATTAAATAAACAAATTCAGAGCTCCAGATCATAACATATTTTTTACAAAAATGTACGGTGAAGTTGATTTCTATCACTATTTGGGAATCACAGATTTTTCTGATCCCTGTCCACCTAGGATCATCCTTGATGCCCCTTTTTGTCCAAGACTTGATGATATGTTAGTATCTTGGCCCATTAACAAATACCATCAATGTGTCGAGGATGACGTTTTACCCATAGACTTCACAAGGGAGTGAGAGACATATGATTATCATAGTATTAAAGAAACAAATTTGGAATTCCAGATCATAACATATTTTTTAGGAAAATGTACGGTGAAGTTGATTTCTATTACTTATAACCCTTGTGATGCTCTAACTTTGGTAACCTTAATTAACATTGAAAAATAACGCATCTCTCAGATTTTTTAGTTATATAATCGTTTCTTTTGAATGATCATTTGTTGCAAATCACCCCTATATCCGAACTATGAGTATTCCCTCGATGATATCTTACATCCTCTTGGAAAGAAAAGAAACATTTCCAATCAGGTAACCTGGAAGGAGGGAATGAACATTTAATACATTACACCTTCTAAGAAATGACCTATGTCCTACCCTGAGCAGGACAAAATGGTTCGTAGGGAAGATCCCAACTATCAAGTATTCCACTATCTTGATGTTGACGTTTCAATATCTAAAACTTTCATTTATTTCCTACCTTTTAGTGATCTTGTGTTCCAAGATGATTCCATCCCTAAAAACATGTTCTTCCCTAACAAAATTTGAGCTTGGTTAGAGGACTCTTTCCTACCCTTTGTTCCCATGCAATATGATTGTAATACCTTTGACAAAAATCTCAATGATGTGATGTTTTTTATCTGCTATCTAGTAATACTCCCATCTCTATTGTTGATTGTTAATGAAAATGTAATTGCAGGTTGGGAGCTTCATGGATGGTTTCATTGACATTACACATTTGTTTGATCCCACACACAACTAACATAGGACATGAGTATGATAAATTAGGCTAACACCTTTTATTCCATGTAGTTGTTTCTTTAATAGTGTTAGAACTTACAATGATTCAGTTGTAACATATGAATCTCTCTCATTTGTACATAATGGTGTTCAATCTATCACTACTATATTTCAGATATAATAGTGTAATTCAATCCTTATCTATCTTTATTACAATTTAAACTTATCAATACAAAGCTTGCTACATGTTCCCTAAATTTTTCACTCAATGAAATAAATAAATATGACTGAAGACTAATAGTTTCCTCCATTGTGCCCTTCGAAAGGGTGGATTTATGATAGGGAGGGAATCCTTCATTTATCTTACTCACTGATATTCTCTGTCACTCATATATAATTTGTTTGCAATCAAATCTCTGCATTCTATTTGGGGAGTTTTATTTTTGGATAAATTTAGACCCCCCTTTTTGAGTTATGAAGCAAATATTTAGATACTTATAGTCTCCATCATACCATTCTCTTGTTGGAGAAAATTCTTGTAGGTTGATTTTCAATTATGGTATTTTTATCTTGCATTCATCCATATCACTCTCTAAAAAAATTCTCTCCACTGACTCAACATACCCAAACTCAGTCAAATCTCATCAATGAACTACACATATCAAGTCAAAAATTCGAAGATTGGTTTTCCCATCCAATGGACTAATTCAAATTCCTTTTTCATTTATGAAAAAAATTCATCCCTGCAACCTGCAGTGTTAACTCTGTTCGATCTTCCTAGGGTAGCTTTGATCTTGTTTTTTTATAGGGTTTTTATTTTTATTGTTGGAAAGAAAAATTATTAAATATTTTAAACCCATCATCCCTGGTATCACAATGAATGAGTTGATCACTATCATATACCCAATAAATTTATAATTGTTTCAATGAGTGTATTCAAATGTAATTCATATGATCTCCTTGGTTGCAGATAAATCACAAGGAAACCTATTTGAATCAATCAGGAAAATATTTCTACTCATAATGGTATCAGAATCTGATCCTCCTGATATGTTGGCTCACCTCTTGGTAAAATCCATTTTCAAATTACCCTTCCAAGGGTGGACCTAAATATTTATTTCTCATTTGAAAACCCTCTTATAAAATCATCCCCTTAAAATAAATCTAATCTCTAGCATTTTCCTTCTTACCATGACTCCCTGTTATTACGCAAAAATAAAAATATGACCTGCACTGAGGAGTTCCCTATTTCCCTTAAGGGTCCCATTGAAGGAGATATATGGGAGGGAAATTAACTCATGTTTCATAATTAAGATGGAAGACCTTATTTTGATCACACAAGGAACCACAATGACCATTTGTGCTGACAACATAGATAGAACCAGACTAGCAAGATTTTATTCTTCTTTGATCATATCTTTTGTTGTGTAGGTTGAAGAAACAAAGAAAGAACAATAAAGAACTACATATTTTTCTCATTCTTTATGCACTTGGAGTTTTCAAGAACTCAGGGAAGTATTCTTCTAAACCTATTTACTCATATTGTTTACTATAAGTTTGAAAATGAATTATTGATATAAGTTCATGGCCAATCAAAGCTAAATCTCATTTTTTCATTCAATATTGCGACCTTTGACCCAACTCTAAGAACATCACAAAAATATGAATGTCCTGAATATTAACCAATCAAGATGCAACCTTTTTGGACTTGTGAAATTGATGATTATTCTCTTTAAAGGAAGATCTTAATCCCAACAAAAATAAGTTGATAATTTGAGAGAAATATGATTTGTATTGAAAGAGGGATCATATCATTAATTTATTAATTAGATATAATGCAAATTCTACCCCGTGTCTTAGTAGGGGTAGCGAGACATTACAATTTCAAATGTTGTTATTACCTTCCTCTTCATCTGGTGCATTTTGAACACATCGTTTGAATGAATTAAATACCTAATCTTTCATATCCTCATATCACAACCAAATACCAAAATCACAACCTAAATCAAAGAAGGTTTCTTGGAAAATATCACTAGTTCACACCTCAAAGAAATTTATCTTAAGTAGATGAATCCCTCATTCACAATCACCCTCAAATTTTCCAATTCTTTTGTGACAAGTGAAAGTGAATATGCAGAATAACTTAATAAAGATTGGGGGAAGATAATCAAAACCTAGATCCCAAGCATGCTTCCCTTACATGCATCATCATAAAAAAATGTCACTTGGATCAATTCATTCTATCTTATGTCAACATATTCTAGTTGATTTCATATCCTTGGAATATACCTATAAATTAGAAAAAATAGCTAACAAATTCTTCTTACCCAAGCTACATTTATGCTGACCTACATTGTTGAAAGTTATTTCCAAAATCAAGCCTTTTCTCTACCAACTCAACCTCTGTTGCAAAAGATGATATCCTTAGATACTTGAGTTACCCAACCCTGGTTGGACACACTGAAGACATTTATATAGGTTGTTGATATACAAGTTTTTCAATCTAAAAAATCTTATTCACCCAGTCTAGAATAGTATAAGGAAATGCATAGTTGTGGTGGAACACATATGTCTATGATATGCATGTATAATGATCCATATGATGGAAATATATCTATCTATATTTTTCTATGAGCTCCATCCACCTCACAATAACGTAACATATATATTATAATAGCTTCTAAGAAAATTTGTAGGTTGAACTAAAATGCATGGCATATATTCGACACATAAAAGGAACTCTCATATCACCTGGCTTTCCACACACCAAATTATATATGTAATGTTTTTTTACAAATTAAAAAGGGTGAATATGCTATGAAATAAAATGGAAGTTGGAAGCACTATTAATAGTGTGGGAAGAATAAACAAACATGTTAGGGCTATGGGCGCTCACTGGAAGTGGGCTATGCTTATATGATATCTAGGAAATTTTTTTGGAGTTATGGAATGTAATGATCCAAATGCTTAAAAATATCATAACAAAACAAAAGTACACACCATGTATAGAATGTGAGCATGGAGCACAACTCCAAGCTAGATACGTTATACAATAACTCCTTAACAAATAGGAGAACCTCCTCAACATAAGAAAATAAATTTATATATCACAATTGTCTATAACAATAATGAATACATGATCTTTATATATACCTATTCACGCACTACACATGAAGCCCCTTTACTATTAGGCCAACCATATTACACATATATTTACACATTACATGTACATTTATCCCCATATATTCCCCCCCTTGAGTTCTTATCATATACATTTATCCCTATATATGCCTCCCTTGGGTCATAACATAATACCCTCCAAAAAGATTTGTCCTCAAAGCTTTGCAATTAAAGGCTTCACATGTGATGAAACCAAGCAATATGATTTTCTCATGTCCCTTCTTTCTTTCTTCCATTGATGATGATCCATCCATCCAAAATCAATTATTTTTAGTCATAATCCTTGGTGTCTGGTTGTTGCATAATTTTCTTTCCTTTGATTCCATGTATCACCATTGAAGATTCTCCAATTTGTAGTAGATGTTGGTCTATGATAATATATTGTTAAATATTGGTTTTGTGATGCCATATTCCATGAATATTGACGATTATTCCATCTTCTTCCTTGATAATGTTGATATTGATCTTCTTGTATTCCTTCAAATCTTTCCCGATAATGAGGGTGTTGACATGGTTTGACATTTAATGGTTTTTCTTCATTATTCACACCCATTTCATCTATCTTCTTTTCAGAGACAGTGTAATCCTCTATCCTCTTTGCTTGGTCCTTGATTACTCTATTCTTTGAGATAATACCATCATATTTGGCATGCATATCCTCTAGATGTAGTTCAAATTCTTCAAGTATCTTCTATTGATCTTCTTTAATCTTGTCTCTTTCTCCTTTTGAAGATGGAATGTGACCCCATCTATCAAATTATGATGTCCTTCTTCAATTCTAGATTGCATTTATGATTTTACCTCATTAATATTTAAGGATTCCTCAACCTTCTTGAAAATTTCCTCTTCCATTATTTTGGTATATTTTTCATCCAAGATCCTTGTTTCTTCTTGATTTTGACTAGTCAAAAACACTATCTTCCACATGGTGTATTTTTGTAATTACAACGACCAATAAGATTAAATTCGTACCACAAGTACACTGATATGTCTTGTAAATATCCTCCAAACTTCTCTTTTTGAAGTGACCATGAAAACAAGTTATATCGAAAATTACAAGATAAATTCCTTGAGGAAGTTAAACCCTAGGATCGATACTCTAATCCCAAATGTAATGATCTAAATGATTAAAAACATCATAAAAAAATATAAGTACACAATGTATAGAATGTGAGCATGGAGCACGACTCCAATATAGATAATTTATATAATAACTCCTTAAAGAATAGGAGAACCTCGTCCACATGACTAAATACATTTATACATCACAATTCCCTGTCACAATAATGAATACATGATCTCTATATATACATATTCACACACTACACATGAAGCCCCTTTACTATTAGTCTGACCTTATTACACATATACTTACACATTACATGTACATTTATCCATGATCCAGAGTTTTTGAGCAAAACCAAATGAACATAGATTATTATTGTTATTAAAACATAGACATAATGAACAATAACATGAATACAGTAAAAATGACTTCTATTCAATAAAGAAATATGTTGAAACTGTAAAATGCAGACTGAAAACAAGCTTGCTAGAATGGTGGAGGCTTATCTATGAGAAGAGATGTGATGACTCCGTTCATTTGCAAGAAGATGATTAGAATGAGGCTCTAAAATCCTTTCTACAATAAAAATGAATGAAAAAACCCTAGACATCCAAAAACCTAACCCTAGGAGATGAAGCGCCAAAATTCACATGGGCCCCATTAGGGTAAGTTGGTACATCAACTTCTCGTGGTCGTAAATTTTGCATACGATCCCCGTTTTAGGTGCACGATAGCCCGTTGGAAAGGTATATCTGAGAAATACACGTTATGACATCAAAATCTAACTTCATCTACAATTAGACTATGGCGAGCCCTAAAAATATTGTTTAGGGCCTCAAAACGACCCGATAAATTTAGGAACTGAAAACTAGGAAAAAAATGCCAAACTGAAAAACTACCAAGATGAGCTAGTTGTTATAGGTGGGTGGCCACTGATATCCACCTGGATCAATCCTACCCCCTTAGTAAGAAATGGTATCTATTGTGTTGAATTCCCCCATCAGATGAGGAAATTTCTGTTGAATTTGGCCCTAGGTGAGCCATTTATCTTGGTGCAGGAGCTGCCCTACTTTGAAAACTCGTTAAAGTTGGATCCTTTGGTGGTGACTACCCTTGACCTGTGTGTCCATGATATGATTAGTGGATTCCTATTCGATGTAGTCAGGGTTGAGCTATGTTGGTGTCAATTGTTTTTCTATCTCTGAGGTGTCCAATAATGGTGGAAAATATGGCCGAAGGGGATCCACATTGAACACTGGGTTTGTTGTTCCTGAGATTAAACTTAAGGCTCAAAGAGTAATGTCAGGCATCATGAATGTTTAAAGAGAATGTTTTAAAAGAGTGATTTTTCTACCTTTAGTTATATAAGAAATGATCCTTAAATGAAATTAATAATAGGATAGTACAGAGGTCGTATTTCATTGTCTGAGTCACAATCATAATATCAAATGGTGTGGGAGAAAATTACAAAATTGTTAAACAAATATAGGCATCAATGATAGATGAGTTTGACCTTGTTTGCAGTAGAAGAAAGTAAATAGTGCACCCTTAAACAAGATATGAGATGCAGTAATTCAAATGGCTTGCAGGTCTTGTATTACTTACAGTAAATACAGAGGAAAAATTGCTTACTTAATGAATTGCTGATATAATGTGATTACAGTAGTTGTGATACTAAATTGCAATCAATCGCTTCTCAAGGAATTACATAAGGAAATACAGAGATATGGAAATACAGAAGAAACACATAACTCAAACTGAACAAAAGTTGGAATCTCTGTATGCACTTGTATTAATACTAAAAAAGGAGAGTTTTCTCTATTACATCCAGCAAGAAGCAACCCTGAATAGATATTGAATATATGTACTTATACAAAATCTGTCACAACTCAAAACGGTTGGACTTCTTACAATATTTAATTAAAATAACATATATCTAAAATAAGACAACATTGTGTAAAATCTGATGAGCTTCGCTGGTATTCCCCTCCGTCTCTTCGTCTGCTGGTAGAAACGTTTTTCTCCTTAATCCTTTAGGGTGAATACAAATGTCATATAGGTGACCTTAATAATTCAGTGTACTGTCTTGGCCATTTTAGTTTTGTTGCCATATGTCTCTCCAACTATGCTCAGCAATGCAATGAAATTTTCTTACCTTCTCCCAACTATGCTTTCTTTTCCATGTTCAATGCATTGGTTGCATCTATCTAATAATTCCACCACCAACCTTGAGGGCTCAATTTTTTCGTTTACCTCAAAAGTGAATAACTTCCTCTCTACCCGAGGCAACTTTTCTTGGATCCTTTTTACCTCTTGAGCTATGG
>SNQJ01S0005540.1:58925-79260 GCA_010110895.2 Picea sitchensis | reverse complement strand
GCACTTGGAGTTTTCAAGAACTCAGGGAAGTATTCTTCTAAACCTATTTACTCATATTGTTTACTATAAGTTTGAAAATGAATTATTGATATAAGTTCATGGCCAATCAAAGCTAAATCTCATTTTTTCATTCAATATTGCGACCTTTGACCCAACTCTAAGAACATCACAAAAATATGAATGTCCTGAATATTAACCAATCAAGATGCAACCTTTTTGGACTTGTGAAATTGATGATTATTCTCTTTAAAGGAAGATCTTAATCCCAACAAAAATAAGTTGATAATTTGAGAGAAATATGATTTGTATTGAAAGAGGGATCATATCATTAATTTATTAATTAGATATAATGCAAATTCTACCCCGTGTCTTAGTAGGGGTAGCGAGACATTACAATTTCAAATGTTGTTATTACCTTCCTCTTCATCTGGTGCATTTTGAACACATCGTTTGAATGAATTAAATACCTAATCTTTCATATCCTCATATCACAACCAAATACCAAAATCACAACCTAAATCAAAGAAGGTTTCTTGGAAAATATCACTAGTTCACACCTCAAAGAAATTTATCTTAAGTAGATGAATCCCTCATTCACAATCACCCTCAAATTTTCCAATTCTTTTGTGACAAGTGAAAGTGAATATGCAGAATAACTTAATAAAGATTGGGGGAAGATAATCAAAACCTAGATCCCAAGCATGCTTCCCTTACATGCATCATCATAAAAAAATGTCACTTGGATCAATTCATTCTATCTTATGTCAACATATTCTAGTTGATTTCATATCCTTGGAATATACCTATAAATTAGAAAAAATAGCTAACAAATTCTTCTTACCCAAGCTACATTTATGCTGACCTACATTGTTGAAAGTTATTTCCAAAATCAAGCCTTTTCTCTACCAACTCAACCTCTGTTGCAAAAGATGATATCCTTAGATACTTGAGTTACCCAACCCTGGTTGGACACACTGAAGACATTTATATAGGTTGTTGATATACAAGTTTTTCAATCTAAAAAATCTTATTCACCCAGTCTAGAATAGTATAAGGAAATGCATAGTTGTGGTGGAACACATATGTCTATGATATGCATGTATAATGATCCATATGATGGAAATATATCTATCTATATTTTTCTATGAGCTCCATCCACCTCACAATAACGTAACATATATATTATAATAGCTTCTAAGAAAATTTGTAGGTTGAACTAAAATGCATGGCATATATTCGACACATAAAAGGAACTCTCATATCACCTGGCTTTCCACACACCAAATTATATATGTAATGTTTTTTTACAAATTAAAAAGGGTGAATATGCTATGAAATAAAATGGAAGTTGGAAGCACTATTAATAGTGTGGGAAGAATAAACAAACATGTTAGGGCTATGGGCGCTCACTGGAAGTGGGCTATGCTTATATGATATCTAGGAAATTTTTTTGGAGTTATGGAATGTAATGATCCAAATGCTTAAAAATATCATAACAAAACAAAAGTACACACCATGTATAGAATGTGAGCATGGAGCACAACTCCAAGCTAGATACGTTATACAATAACTCCTTAACAAATAGGAGAACCTCCTCAACATAAGAAAATAAATTTATATATCACAATTGTCTATAACAATAATGAATACATGATCTTTATATATACCTATTCACGCACTACACATGAAGCCCCTTTACTATTAGGCCAACCATATTACACATATATTTACACATTACATGTACATTTATCCCCATATATTCCCCCCCTTGAGTTCTTATCATATACATTTATCCCTATATATGCCTCCCTTGGGTCATAACATAATACCCTCCAAAAAGATTTGTCCTCAAAGCTTTGCAATTAAAGGCTTCACATGTGATGAAACCAAGCAATATGATTTTCTCATGTCCCTTCTTTCTTTCTTCCATTGATGATGATCCATCCATCCAAAATCAATTATTTTTAGTCATAATCCTTGGTGTCTGGTTGTTGCATAATTTTCTTTCCTTTGATTCCATGTATCACCATTGAAGATTCTCCAATTTGTAGTAGATGTTGGTCTATGATAATATATTGTTAAATATTGGTTTTGTGATGCCATATTCCATGAATATTGACGATTATTCCATCTTCTTCCTTGATAATGTTGATATTGATCTTCTTGTATTCCTTCAAATCTTTCCCGATAATGAGGGTGTTGACATGGTTTGACATTTAATGGTTTTTCTTCATTATTCACACCCATTTCATCTATCTTCTTTTCAGAGACAGTGTAATCCTCTATCCTCTTTGCTTGGTCCTTGATTACTCTATTCTTTGAGATAATACCATCATATTTGGCATGCATATCCTCTAGATGTAGTTCAAATTCTTCAAGTATCTTCTATTGATCTTCTTTAATCTTGTCTCTTTCTCCTTTTGAAGATGGAATGTGACCCCATCTATCAAATTATGATGTCCTTCTTCAATTCTAGATTGCATTTATGATTTTACCTCATTAATATTTAAGGATTCCTCAACCTTCTTGAAAATTTCCTCTTCCATTATTTTGGTATATTTTTCATCCAAGATCCTTGTTTCTTCTTGATTTTGACTAGTCAAAAACACTATCTTCCACATGGTGTATTTTTGTAATTACAACGACCAATAAGATTAAATTCGTACCACAAGTACACTGATATGTCTTGTAAATATCCTCCAAACTTCTCTTTTTGAAGTGACCATGAAAACAAGTTATATCGAAAATTACAAGATAAATTCCTTGAGGAAGTTAAACCCTAGGATCGATACTCTAATCCCAAATGTAATGATCTAAATGATTAAAAACATCATAAAAAAATATAAGTACACAATGTATAGAATGTGAGCATGGAGCACGACTCCAATATAGATAATTTATATAATAACTCCTTAAAGAATAGGAGAACCTCGTCCACATGACTAAATACATTTATACATCACAATTCCCTGTCACAATAATGAATACATGATCTCTATATATACATATTCACACACTACACATGAAGCCCCTTTACTATTAGTCTGACCTTATTACACATATACTTACACATTACATGTACATTTATCCATGATCCAGAGTTTTTGAGCAAAACCAAATGAACATAGATTATTATTGTTATTAAAACATAGACATAATGAACAATAACATGAATACAGTAAAAATGACTTCTATTCAATAAAGAAATATGTTGAAACTGTAAAATGCAGACTGAAAACAAGCTTGCTAGAATGGTGGAGGCTTATCTATGAGAAGAGATGTGATGACTCCGTTCATTTGCAAGAAGATGATTAGAATGAGGCTCTAAAATCCTTTCTACAATAAAAATGAATGAAAAAACCCTAGACATCCAAAAACCTAACCCTAGGAGATGAAGCGCCAAAATTCACATGGGCCCCATTAGGGTAAGTTGGTACATCAACTTCTCGTGGTCGTAAATTTTGCATACGATCCCCGTTTTAGGTGCACGATAGCCCGTTGGAAAGGTATATCTGAGAAATACACGTTATGACATCAAAATCTAACTTCATCTACAATTAGACTATGGCGAGCCCTAAAAATATTGTTTAGGGCCTCAAAACGACCCGATAAATTTAGGAACTGAAAACTAGGAAAAAAATGCCAAACTGAAAAACTACCAAGATGAGCTAGTTGTTATAGGTGGGTGGCCACTGATATCCACCTGGATCAATCCTACCCCCTTAGTAAGAAATGGTATCTATTGTGTTGAATTCCCCCATCAGATGAGGAAATTTCTGTTGAATTTGGCCCTAGGTGAGCCATTTATCTTGGTGCAGGAGCTGCCCTACTTTGAAAACTCGTTAAAGTTGGATCCTTTGGTGGTGACTACCCTTGACCTGTGTGTCCATGATATGATTAGTGGATTCCTATTCGATGTAGTCAGGGTTGAGCTATGTTGGTGTCAATTGTTTTTCTATCTCTGAGGTGTCCAATAATGGTGGAAAATATGGCCGAAGGGGATCCACATTGAACACTGGGTTTGTTGTTCCTGAGATTAAACTTAAGGCTCAAAGAGTAATGTCAGGCATCATGAATGTTTAAAGAGAATGTTTTAAAAGAGTGATTTTTCTACCTTTAGTTATATAAGAAATGATCCTTAAATGAAATTAATAATAGGATAGTACAGAGGTCGTATTTCATTGTCTGAGTCACAATCATAATATCAAATGGTGTGGGAGAAAATTACAAAATTGTTAAACAAATATAGGCATCAATGATAGATGAGTTTGACCTTGTTTGCAGTAGAAGAAAGTAAATAGTGCACCCTTAAACAAGATATGAGATGCAGTAATTCAAATGGCTTGCAGGTCTTGTATTACTTACAGTAAATACAGAGGAAAAATTGCTTACTTAATGAATTGCTGATATAATGTGATTACAGTAGTTGTGATACTAAATTGCAATCAATCGCTTCTCAAGGAATTACATAAGGAAATACAGAGATATGGAAATACAGAAGAAACACATAACTCAAACTGAACAAAAGTTGGAATCTCTGTATGCACTTGTATTAATACTAAAAAAGGAGAGTTTTCTCTATTACATCCAGCAAGAAGCAACCCTGAATAGATATTGAATATATGTACTTATACAAAATCTGTCACAACTCAAAACGGTTGGACTTCTTACAATATTTAATTAAAATAACATATATCTAAAATAAGACAACATTGTGTAAAATCTGATGAGCTTCGCTGGTATTCCCCTCCGTCTCTTCGTCTGCTGGTAGAAACGTTTTTCTCCTTAATCCTTTAGGGTGAATACAAATGTCATATAGGTGACCTTAATAATTCAGTGTACTGTCTTGGCCATTTTAGTTTTGTTGCCATATGTCTCTCCAACTATGCTCAGCAATGCAATGAAATTTTCTTACCTTCTCCCAACTATGCTTTCTTTTCCATGTTCAATGCATTGGTTGCATCTATCTAATAATTCCACCACCAACCTTGAGGGCTCAATTTTTTCGTTTACCTCAAAAGTGAATAACTTCCTCTCTACCCGAGGCAACTTTTCTTGGATCCTTTTTACCTCTTGAGCTATGGCTTGGAACTGTGAACTTGGGTTCACTATCCATTTATTTATTTCAAGAAGATCAATATGGATCATTTCCTGAATGGATGCTAGAGTTTCCTCTTTTCTCTTTCTGGAATTCTGTTGGTTCATTTCTATATCAATTTTGGTCATTCCCGTCATACACCATTCTATGCCTTTTAACTATCCCTCCATCTTTCTTGTGTGATTCCCTTTTCACAATGGCCTTCTGTTTCTTACTAAAAAAGAAATCCGAAGGAGGCATATCTTCGGGTGAGATGGGGATAAGATCACTTACAAAAATAATTTCGGAGTTAGGATTTCCGAAGGTGGATTGTAGAGGGGTTAGGGATGTAATGGGAGTAGAAATATTTGTGAATTGTTGTTGCTTTGTTGTATTTGAGGTGACAGTAGGAGTGCCTAGTGTCAAAGGAGACACCTCTTGTCCATGCTTTAGGAATGATCTCTTCGGGGTTTCTTCAACTTTGTGTTTACCAGAGTGACTTGGTTAAGAACCTGTAGGGATGGCTTCTTGTGAAGGAAGAGTGGCTATCAAATCTCCTTGTAGGACCTTTGGAAGACTATTTTGTCTGTGCCTTTGAAAATTGAGAAAACCAGCCTGTTGATCTGAGGGCAGGGTTTGGACTCTATCCAGAAACTCCTCATAAGATCTAACTCCCCTGAATATTTCATCATATGGGGAGTTCTTGTGCAAATATCGCTTCATATTGAACTGGGCCATGTGGTTTTCCACTATCTTAAGTGGGTCGTGTATTTTGAACTTCATGTCAACCAATTTGACATCCTCTAAAGCTGCAACCTCCACGTTGGAGTGACTGAAATCCAGTAATGAAAACATGCCAATCTCAATAGGGAAAGTCGGCATACCTTTTTCTATGTTACCTTCAATTCCTTGCTAATGCTTCTTGTCACTGTTTGGTACACCACTTCTCTGCATACCAATATGTCGAGAAAAAATCATGTGAGAGTGTGAGGAGGAAGCAAGCAATCAAAAACCCCAATGTAGGAGAAATTCTCCTCGATGAACCAATCTGCAAGATTTCCCTAGTTTCCCATAATCCTGTCTGAAATTCAAGGAGGTGGGTGATGATACAGGGCTATATGAATAGGTATTATGACATTGTGGTATATTTCATAAAATAAATATTTATCTTTCTCCTCCCACAACTTGGAGTGATAAAAATGGATGGGCTATGCACTTCCCGAGGTCCAATTCCAGTTCATCAAGGGGAAAGTAGTCATGGAACAAATGGCTTCCATGATATATGCCGACATGTAAAAGGGGCTAGGCTGTCCCTTTGACTTTGTTGATTTATAATTGACAATATCCTTGGCCAAGTTATCTGACAACATCTTGGCCTAATTGAAAGTATAGCCCTTGGCTACCTCATTCATGATAATTACCCATTCCACCGAGAAATACGTAGGGCCGTTCTTCCCGAAAAATCAACATAGTATCATAGCTACATACACCATGTGAGAATCCAAATATGTTGTGGAATAGATACCATGAGTGTCGGTTCTGAACTTCTCTAGGTGTCCCCACCAGGTCCTAATTATATCGTGACCACTCCTGGCGTACTAGACACATTCCTTTCGCTCCAATTCTAGAATGAATGCAACATTGTATGTATATTTAGGGTTGGGCGAGAGTTTGTACATTACTTGCAGATGTTCTAGTCGAAAAGAGCCGACGACAACCTTCTGATGGTTGATGATACTCCTAGTCTGGATGTCAACGTGCTCCAAAGCCTAGCTTATCATGTCATTATACGACATGAGCCTCAGTCGTGTCGCTATCTTGTGCAGTTCTGACTGTGCTATGTATCCGATTTTAGTTGTAAACGAGTCATCTTCTTCCTCACTGAAGTCCTTTAGATAGTTGATGATTTCTTGTTCCAGAATCTCGAAAACCTTTTTCCAAGTCTTAACAATGTATGTGGCTCACGGCGTGGTGTCTGATAGAATGTTTGCATTTGGGTTTGAAACCTCACTCGCGGCATGGTGTCTAGTAGAATGTTTGCATTTGGGTTTGAAACCTCACTCGCGGCATGGTGTCTGATAGAATGTTTGCATTTGGATTTGAAACCTCGCTCGCCGCATCAGACTTCTTCGTCATTTTCCTTGGTGCCATAATTTCTAAGGAAATAGAGTGAAGTTAACTGTTGCAGAGAAAATCCGCGAGTCTTTCAAACATATAGAACTTGCTAATTGCGGAAGGTAAAAATGAATTCGAAATTGAAGTGCTTTATTCAAATAGATTTATTTATTTTCGTATAGCTTCATTGACGAAAATTTATTATCATTAATGGAAATGTTTACCTGGTGATTCACAATCCGCATTTGAATCATTATCCTTAATTATTCATAAATTCCATCAACCACTTCAACGGTTCACATTCATAAGTTTTGGATGTGACAGAGTGGGAACCTCCCGAATCTCGAATCCGCGAAAAGAAATTAATCTCTGAATAATCGCTTTTAAAACCTTAATTAATCATGTTTAAAAGGTGTGTTAACTTCAAGTGTTTCGGGAGTTCAGAATTTGGGAACTTTTAATGTATCTCGAGAGAGAATCCCTGAAACCCGAAATCGTGAAGCAATTAATTATCCGGTAATCGATCTTAAGTCTTAATTAATCACATTCAATTTTAAGTATTTCGGAAATTCAGACTACGAAGATTTTAGGATATGATACAGGATAAACGTCTGAACTTCGAATTGCGAAGTCATTAATTATCTATTGACCATGATTAACTTAATTAATTTAAGTTTAATACCTCGACATTTTGATATTTTGGTGATTCATGAATTCATTCTTTGTTAAATTCCCGAAGGATCATCTTCTGTAGTGACGTGTTAGATGATGTCATTCTAGATGACGTGTCGAGAAAAGGGAGGTGCCACGTATTACTTGGAATCGTATGAATCTTCAAACAAAAATGTCAGAAATGGGTGCCACGTGTTTCTTGGAATCATATGAATCTTCAAACAAAAATATCATAAATGGGTGCCACGTGTCAACTCAGGGAAGACTCAAAATATACATGTGTCCTACGACTTGCATCTTTAAAAGGTTTAGGAAAAGTCGAGAGTAGATACCTTCGAGTTTCGGGGTTTCAAAGTTTTTTATCGTTAAGACTTATCGAAATGCTCGAAGTGCGAAGCTCCAAAGAGACCTTTAGTGATTTGCCTCTTTAAAATTCAGGCGGCTCCAGAACTCCGAAGGTATTAGGGTCATTCGATAAAAAAGGGAAAACTCATCAACGATGGATATTGTGCATGCCTTATTACTAATTAACCATAAATGAATTTGATTTAAAATTCAAAAGTTATTTTCTCAGTTATCGTTTTCTTTGGGAAAGATTATATTTTCATGAAGTGAAGAATATAAATCTCAAAAGTTTAGAATTGTGTGTGTTCCAACAGGGTCCAATCCAAGGAAGGGGGGGATGTTGAGCTTAAAATCATTGTCTCCCACAACCTTGGTGATGGTGTAATGTCCATAGCGGAGTGGAAGAAGCTTCTGATGGGGTCCTATAAGGCGTTATTTCTGCAAGTGCAACCAAACTTTGTCTCCCACCTGAAACTTGTGTGGAACCCAATGTTGATCATGGAGTTTCTTGTACTTGGAATTGGACTTCTGTAAAATATCTTGAACCTATTGGCATATGTGTTGGATCCTCTCAATGAACCGTGTGGATTTTTTAGCTTCAGTTTGAGCATGGGATGAGTCTTCTTGGGTGGCCGCAAGGGGTAGTGCAACATCCATGGGACCCAATGGTTGAAATACCAACCCCACCTGAAAGGGCCTTTAGATGGTTGAGTTATGTATGAATCTTTTGTAGCTCTTATGAACATAGGGAATACTCTCATCCCATGTGTGGGGGTGCTTGGAATTGTACATGCGAAGGATTTGCACGATCATCCAGTTGATGACCTTGGTTTTGTCATCCATTTGGGGGTGGAAGGCAATTCCAGATTTGGTGAGCTTGGTGTCCAACAATGACTAGAGGCTCGACCAGAATGTGCTGAGGAACCAACAGTCTAGATCTGAGATAATGGTTTTTGGTATTCAAAAATGTACCCACACTCATTCAAATAAGATCTTGGCAGTGGCCTCCATTATCATTCTCTTCTTGTAGGTGACCAAAATCACCATCTTGGAAAAGCGATCAACAACCACAAAAAAAAAATCATTTCCTCGCTTGGTGGATGAAAGACCAGAAATGTAGTCCATTGAGATGGATTCCCAGGGCCTGTCAGGAGTAGGCAGAGGGGTGTACATGCCTTTTTTCTTAGTGTCCGGTTTGGCAATAACATAGGCAGTGCAGGACCTGATATACTTGTTGTCATCCTATTGAAGTTTAGGCCAATAGAAATGTTTCTGCAACACTGCCACTGTCTTTTTTACATTGAAGTGTATTGCCACCCGACTATAGTGGGCTTCCCAAATCATGTTTTCTCACTCGCCCAACATGTGGTAGGTGGTAGAGAAGTCAAGATATTTATCATAGATTTGGGTCCATCTAAAAGTCTCATGGATGCAAGAGTCTAGCACTGTGGTGAGTGTCGTGACTGGAGGTTGGCTGAGGAAATATGTGATGCGGTTGGTACTGCCTGTATTATACTTGATGTTGAGGTGGAACTGTTGCAAGTATCTGGACCACTTATGATGGAGGTCATTATACAATTTTCCTTGTGTCTGCATGAACTGCAACGTCTTATGATCAGTGTGGATGGTTGTCTCCTTTCTGAAAATGTAATGCCTCCACTGGTGGCAAGATTGCATAATGGAGTAAATTTCTTTGTCATAAGTAGGGTACTTACAAATGACATCTAATAGTGTCTCACTATGATAGGCCATGGGGTGGTCATGCTGCGTGAGAACTACACCCACAACATAGTCTGGAGCATCTGTCTCAATCTCAAAGGGATGTTGCAGGTCGGGTGATGAAATCACTAGGGATAAGCACAAGTGCTACTTCAAATCATCGAATTTTTGTTGTTGGGACATGCCCCACACAAAATTTTCCTTACCACCACCCCTGGTTAATTGGCTAAGGTCCCATGCAATATGGGAGAATCCAAACACGAACCTGCGAGAGAAATTGGCAAGGCCTAAGAAGCTCTGAAGCTCAGTGAGTGTGGTTGGGGTTGGATAGTCACAAATGACCTTGATCTTGGATGGAACCACATGCACACCATCCTCATCAACAATGTAGCCTAGGTATTGGACCTTGTCCATACTGAAGGATCATTTTTCCAAGTTGGCATATAACTTGTGTTGTCGCAAAGTGTGTGCAACGTGCTGAATATGCTACAAGTGTTCTTCCCAAGTCTTGTTGTAGATGAGGATGTCATGCAAATACGCCACTACAAAAGGATTGGTTAAAGGTCGCAAGATATCATCCATTATCCTCATGAAAGTTACTAGGGAATTTTTAAAACCAAAGGGCATGACCAACCATTCAAAAATACCTTCTTTTGACTTAAAGGGAGTCTTCCATACATTTTTCTGCTCTATTGGGACCTGATGGTAGCCATAATTCAGATCAATCTTACTTAAGTGTTTTCCCCCCTTGAGCTAATCAAGGAGATCATGGATTCGGGGAATCAAGTACCGGTTCTTGACTGTGATTTTATTTAGGGCCCGGTAATCAATGCAGAGTCACTAGGTCCCGTCTTTCTTTAGCACAAGGATGATTGGGATTCCACAAGGTGATGGGTTGGGTTGGATGTGCCTGTTTTGGAGAAGTTCTTGGATCTGAAATTTGATCTCCTCATTTTTTAATAAAGAGTGGCGATAGACTGACCCATTGGGTAGCGATGCACTAGGGTTCAGGTCGATGGAATGATTGACCTCACAATGCAGAGGTACCTTAGTAGGTGAGGAGAATATGCCTTTTTATTTTTCCACGACCTTATACACTTTCTTCTGCTGTGTGGAGAGGTCGACCGCAGAGGCCATGGATGTGGCTACAATCTTTCAATCACTTTGAGAGAGAATCACAAATAAGACAAACTTCCCGGTATGAGAGATGACCTTCCTGCATTGCTTGGCATAGATCAAGGAAATGACACTAGGTGGGATTGCCTCAGGTATCTTGTACAATTTCTTGTTCAAAGGAATAATAACACTGTGAGGCTTAGACTCATATACAACATGACATTTCCATAAACAAGGTTGGCCCAAAAGAACATAACAAACTTTAAGGGGAGAAACATCACACAATACCTCATCTTTTAAGGTCTTGATGCCATTGGACATGTGACACTGGTTGCTGATGTGAAGATCACTTCCTTGGTGGAGCCATCCGATGTGTAGGGCTACGAGTGCAACATTGTCGGTAGGTCCAACCGCTTGATGACCTCCACTCAGATGAGGTTATTTTGGCTACCACTATCAACGATGAAGTGTAGCGAGGTGCCTTTCACCCACATCTATGAATGAAAGAGGTGCTCGTCTTCCTCTACCTCATCAGGTTCATCGGGATGGATCTTGGTGGTAGAAACAATGGTACTGGATTCCACATCAATGATCCATCTCCCATTTTCTGGTTGTTACTCAGAGTTGGAACCCACATCTTATTCAAAGACTTTCACCTCAACCACCAATGACTACTTTGAGTGGCAATAAAAAATGTTATGCCTGGGGCTCTTATGGAAGTCACACCACTTCTTGATATATTTCTTCGTCTTTCCATTGTCTTTCTTTTTATGTGTCTTAGACTAGTTCTCCTGAGGTTGTCCATATTTTCTCTGCCCTTTGTTCTAAATATTGGGGATTCCCTTTCCCTACTCCTGCTGTGAGGGGTTCCCAGACCCAAACTACTGCGTCTTTTGTTTAAACTTCTGCTCGATTTTGATGACATATCGATAGGCCGTGCCTAAGGATGAGATGTCCAGAAACTCCATTTTTTCCTATATGTATCTATGAATACCACCGTGGTACTTGAGCACTAGATGTTGTTCATAATATTTGATACCCAGCTTGGTGTGCAAGGTATGGAAGATATTTTTGAACTCAGGCACTGCTTGGTCCCTTTCCTGCCGCAGTGTGGTCCATTTTGTATATAGGTCATCATTATAACTTCCAACATAGTAGTATTGTTCCTTAATAACATCCCCGAAGGAATCCCATATGAGTGTGACTGTAAATAATGAGGGTTCCTTTGTTTCCTTTTTCTAACAGAAAGTATCCCACCAATCTTTGACATGGGGGACGAATTTGAGGAGCACAAAAGTAATCTTTTCTCTATTCAAAAAGTTATGGACAGAAAAATACCCTTATAGCAGATTCAACCATTTTTCTACAACATATGTGTCTATCTGACCTTCAAATATAGGAATATCAAAGTTGATCTGTACCTTGAGAGTGGCGGTGCCTCTGCTCGAGGAAGATGCACCCCCTGTTGGTAGTAAAAGGATTTGCACAAAATTATCCATCATATCGTTCCTCTATTGTGCGAGGGATTCCTCGAGCAACAATTTGAAAGGATCTCATGTCCTATCGTCTTTCTTTTCTCCCACCGTGGAATGTCACTTGGGCATGCGAGAGCTCTTGTACTCAATAGAAACAAGCTCGAGACCCAACTCTGTGTACCCTGACCTCATCATGGACATGCACTAAGAACGAAAAATAAAAGTCTTCTCTGATACCACTGATATGGATTTTATGAGAAGAATGAAATGAACACAAATTATTAACACATATACACAATGAAAAATAATACAGATACAATAAAACTGGATTGTATTCAATAAAGAAATATGTTGAAACTATAAAATGAAGACTGAAAACAAGCTTTATAGAATGGTGGTGGCTTATCTTTGAGAAGAGATGTGACGAATGCGCTCATTCATAAGAAGATGATTAGAATGAGGCTCTGAAATCCTTTTTACAATAAACATGAATTCCAAAACCCTAGACATCCAAAAACCTGACCCCAGGAGATGAAGTGCCAAAAGTCATATGGGCTCCGTTGGGGAAAGTTGGTACATCAACTTCCTGGTGTCATAACTTTTGCATACGATCTCCGTTTTAGGCACACGATAGCATGTTGGAAAGGTATATCTAAGGAATACACATTATGTTGTCAAACTCATAGTTTGACCATGGTGAGCCCTAAAAACGTAGTTTAGGGCCTCAAAACGACCTCGAAAGTTTAGGACTCAAAAACTAGGAAAAAACTGCCAAGATGAGCCAATTGGAATAGGTGGGTGGCCACTGATATCCACCTAGATAAATCCCCATATATGCCCCCCCTTGGGGTCACATCATATATATTTGTCCCTATATATTCCCACCATGGTTCATAACATGGATGCTCGCTGGTAGCAAAGCAATGTGGGGAACAAAGAGACGAGGAACACACTTATGTATATGATTGCTTCAAAATAAAAGATCTAGATCCACGGTTGAGACGAAGCTAAGAAAAAGTACACTTTAATTTAAAATATTTACCTCATTCATTGGCTCACTGAAAATGATATGTTAGATAACTTTCTTGATAGAAGATCATATCTTTTTGAAGATTTGGCATTAATGTGGTGCCTATGATTATGAAAACACTCATTGTAATATTATAAGATTGGTTTCATAGTTAGATTTGAAATTAAGGCCCTAAATATTCAATGACAGAGATAATTGGTTCTTCCAGTGTGTCGCCAATTGTTGTGACTGCAACAAATCCCCTTTTATTTTATGCTCTCATAAGACAAAATAAATGGGGCCCCACTTTTTCTAAATCCATATGTTTAACCTAGTAATTTTATTTGACCTAGACTTCGATGACCTACCAAGGTAGAAGTGTAACTAGTTGGTAGACATTGACTATTGATGGACACTTTATGCACTATACACTATTGAGTCTGGTAATGATGTCCTTCCCCTCATTTTGCAAAGAGACCCTTGAGAGACCCTCTATTTTAACCATGTCTAGTATTAAATGATGTTTTGGTACTCCAATGACAACATTGATCAACTTCAAGATCGCTTATTGGATATCTGAGATTGAGAAAGTGGCATAGTATTTTCAAATGGAACACCTCCTTTTAGAGCCAACTCAACAAATCAACATCTCTTAAACAATCCTAGGATCTGTCAACAACGAGAAAGGCAATGGGAGAAAATAAATAAAAACCAATTAACATGGGGACAATCCAAAGTTGGCCTCTCAAATCTTTAATATGGTAGAAATGGAAAGCTCCTCACTATCAGGATGTTATAACTTGGTTATTCAAAGTTTGGAATTTATAATCCTTCAATCTGAAACATGATTCTCTCCGCTCTATAGATTCATCTTTTTCCACCCACATATCATAATGTTAAATTTTCCTAGAGTTGGATTATTATTGAATGGATTTCCCTCAAATTGTTTTCCATCAGCTAAATCATAATACAAACAGATCTTGGGCTAACCCTTATGTTCTCAACAGTTCACTAGTTCATGTGTGATCTTCCAAATAATCCAAAGAAATGGCGGGGGGTTATTTTTTAACTAAGAATTTATATGTGGAATCTGATAGAGAAGGGATACATCCAAATAACCCATATTTTCGTCCTATGCAACAAAAACATGATACTCTCCTTCGCGAGATAAAGAATCACTACGATAAGATTACATGTCTTCTTTTCTAGGTATCCACGCTAATTTCATCATATCTAATAATTGTAACACCATGAGCTCAAGTGACAATAGAAGGTCAGAGTGAAAACATGAATTTATAATGAAACAAATCAGGGGAGAGTTTATTGTATTGATATCATACATATATGGTTTCAACTTAAATAAAATAGAACTCAATTGAATTAATTGATTAAGTTGTCTCTAGTTAAGTACTAAAATAAATAGGAATTATGGTTTCGAAATAAATAGATGTGAAGGATTTATGGAACCTATGCTTATGATGTTTTTATCTATGCAGGAGAAGGAGAAAATCAAAATGAAAAAAAGAGGAACATGATAGCCCTGAATCTTCACCTACAAACTAAGAACGAATAACATATGGATAGAAGGAGGGGAAAAAATCACCGCAGATCGAAGATCGATAGAACAATCAGTGACAAGAAATTGAACGCACAAACTAAGTACTTAAAGTTTCTCCCAATAGGAGAATAACCACACACATAAACAATGCAGACCATTTTCTTTGGTTCATGGTTGCGGTGGCATGGCCATTTTATCAAACCCTATAAAACATGTATGCAAATATTGTTGCAACCCGTGAGCCAAAGACATGAGCATTATGAACAACAGGCCCCATGGGGGTCACCAAATAAATTCAAGTTCTAATCCTCCACAAACCCATGACCTGCAAAACATGTGAGCCTATCCCCTATGAACTTTACCTTTGTGGACCCCACCATAGTGGATCCAACCGTTTTTTGGTAATTATCTTCACAGATTTACTTGTCAGGAAGTTAATTATTCCAAATAGATCATTCTAAACCTGAACTGCAAAACCTTATGCCCCGAAGTACTTCAAATCCTTGTTGTCTAATAAGTGATGATATCGTGTTGTGAGTAATGCTTAATCGAGATCGCTGAACCAATTATTTTTGAGAATTTATCCAAAATCCACAAGCTGAAGACAATGCGAGAAATTATGTGGAGGACCTTACGCAGGTTTCTTATTATCAAAGTGCCAACACAAAAATCCAACAACCTCACAACCTACAAATATATAACTAATAAGTGATATCCCCGCAAAACGTACGAAATCACCTTCGCCACACATCAACCTCTTTTAAAGTCCTGCAAGCCTGTATTTTCTCCTAGAAACCTGCTTACAATCCAAATGTGTCGCCAACCCACCTGTCGATGATAAGTGAAATGTCTGTTTCATATTCGCAGATCATTCAACCTATCATCTCACACATATGAAATCCCTGCAGATTGACTAAAGTACAATACAATACAGAGCCTTGTGGATAGAGATAAGACGTATCTATGTGAATTTTGTTATTGTGATACGCAGGCTAATAATTGTCTGTGGATTTTCAGGTTTCGAGAGATCAATGGAGCAGGAAGAGATAAGGATGAAAGATAATAACCACAAGAAAAACCTGATATATGACGGCTATACCTGAATACAAAAAAGACACAATTTAGAGGTACTAAAGGTAGATCCACAAATGGAATGCGAGATATTACATATTGACGAAAAAATGCAAACCAAAAGTCCTTGAAGATTATGCATATCCTGAATAATTAATAATTGGACCATCCTTTCGAGTGGGAAGAGATAAATTAGACGACAATAACAACACTTTTGTTTCGTCATCACATTCTATGGAAAATTGTGCTAGACAATTATAAAAAGGATGCGGGCGACACAGAAAATTCATTGTTTAGAAAAGGAATAAATAATAAGAGTGCGATCTTTCATGGCCACAACATCAATAGATATATATTTGTTCTCTTGGTTATTTCCACCATGAGGGACTACCAGGATTCAACAGTAATAGATGAGGGATGAGCTTCACTTGTTTTCGCAAGCAACAAAGCACCTGTTCCCAGATAACGTAGGATGTAGTTGGAGAGATGGTAGTAATAAATAGTTCAATCTAAGGTCCATCCATATCAAAATGAATAGCCAAGTCTTGACCATGCAATAGAAGGGAGACATGCAAATATAGGTTGAAATCTAGTCGTGTTTGCAAAAGGAGAAGGTTGGGGGGAAAGCATGTTTTTCCTTCTCAGCCAATTGGGTTCCTTGAGAAAATGTGATTGGTCAGCAATCAATGAAATGTTTTCTTGTAGTTGGTCATCATATGGACCAAATTTTCATGGGAAGATTCCTTCACCGCCAAATATTTCAAGTTTCTCACCTTCATGAGGAGATCACAGTGGGAAGGAATATTATGCAATGATTTTTCTATATTTTGGAAAATAAAGAAGTATAATAGGAATGGGAAGAGTAGGGAAGCTGTAACATTAGTAACTGATTTTTTTTGTAATTAGGAAGGTCAACAATCCACCTTCATGTATAAAAGAAGTCTAATGTAACCTGAAAGAGCGCAACGATGAAGAATCAAAATTGAGTATTGTATAACACTTTATCAGAATCAAAGGTGGATAGTAAATCTCTATTCTTGTTATTGTATTCTTGAAAATGAACTATTTCTTTGAGGGAGGATACTAGCAAGCATCTTCATGATTCATTTATTCAATGGTGCATTGTTGGTGATTGTTTTCTGCAAGTGTTTTCAATTTGACATTCTTTCCAATTGTCATTTGTAGAGAATAATTATAAATGGATTGTGAATTCAATGACAATAACATGCTTACTTTCATCTACGCGCAAACAAGTATGCAATATAATTTGATTCTATGAAATAAGAACTATTTTTGTTTCACACATTGAATTGTATACTTGTAATTGACTCTTCTTTTGTTAGAATAGGATTGCAACTACTCATTAATATAGGATTGCATTACCATGTTAGAATATTTTTTCATTTTTTATTTAGTCTAGCTTAAATTAAAATGTCTCTCTTATGAGAGCAATTCATTTAGTTAGTAGTAGTTAGGTCCATATACTGGTGGGGATTGCTATTCAAATGAGAGTGGGTCTAATTGGGACCTGCCATCGAGAAACTCCCTAGGCTATGTCGATGTCGATATTTTATTCCGTGTCAACATGACTATTACAAATGATTTACCTATGTAGACATATATGCATGGTTGATGCACAATAAGGATACTTTTGTAGGAGTAGAGACCTAGGATGTTGTTGCACACTTGCTTGGGATGAGCAAGGATTTGAGTGTGGCAGAAATGTTGGGAAGAATATTAAGACCTTGCAATAGTCATCACACACTAGACATTAGCATAATACAATATATGAATATATGTAATAAAATAAATAAATTCAAGTAGAGGATAAATGCAACCTAATGAATGATTAGTTGGAGTGGATACATCTGCTACAACCATATTTCCTATGTATACATACTCTTTAAGAAAGGATACAAAAATGGTTGGTTAACCTTCCCAAATATATATCTTCTTTCTTGAGTTACATCTGTGTGGTATTCTTGCTATAATGTAGCCTCTTCTTGAATGCCCTTGTAATCTAGAAGAGTACAACATGTAGTGTCCTATTTTATCTGATTACTTTTGCAAAACCAAACTTATTCCTTGAGGGTGTTTTCTTTCAAATGAATCGGTTAATAAATGTTTTTTTTTTTACATAAACTGAAATTTTATATATAAAAAAGGCGCGAATGAGGTCGCATAGTACAAAAGAGGATACTGATAGAGGATACCAACTACAAAATTTCCATCCAAATTTTACAACAGAGAGTCTTTCAAAGATTCTACTTCTGATATCTAAGCTTATCAATTCTATCTTAAAACTATATTTCAGAAAGATTTATTTATGCCATTTTTAGAAAATTGTGAAGTGCCTTACTTATCTTCTTAGGCTCGATATTCCTCTAGTACTCGGTCTTCTTCTGGTGGGGGATCGAGTACTACATTCAGATCAGACAAAATTGGGTTTGTCTTGCTTCTTGTCTCCATGTTTTGGCTTTGCGCTGAAGAGTTGGATGGCCTGGATTCTAGAATTGCTTCCATACACTCCCCTTGACATCTGAGGAATTCGACTTCATCTTGTAGTTGATTGATTAAGGTGCGATGCTGAGCTAGTGTATCCAGAGTGAAGGTAAGTGTGGAGCTATGAGAATCCAGTCATAGTTCCAGTTGCTGAGTCATGGAGAAGTTATCGTCCACCAATTCATCCTCCGATCTTTCATGAGATGGGCGTTGTGCCATATTGACAATTGGAATGATTGTAAATACCCTCCTCCAGTTACTGTTGGTTTCTTTGACTCGTTCAGGGATGACATTGATGTTGGTGCTGATTTATTTAATTTTGATTTTGTCATGTTTTTCTATGTAGTTTCTGTTGTCAATACTGCCTCTGGCTATGCTTCCTTTGGATTCACCGGTGTTGGAGCTTCCTCGGACTGTGGGGAGACTTTTTCTATTTCCACAGACCAATTCACCACTGGTGCGTCCTTTTTTGCAGTTTTTGAAGCTACCAGTAACCGTGCTGCTCCCTAGGAGGCCACTGCTCACTATTTCATTAATTGCTATACCTCAACTGTTGAATCTATGGCGAATGCTCAAGATGCCTCTTCTCTTTAATTTCCCTTCCTAATTGAGCATTAACGGGTTCTGCTGAGGCTAGATGAGACACTATATCGGGTGCTGGCCATCTAGATTTCCTCTTATGGCTATAATTTGGAAGGAAGAATGCCATGGAAGCTCATAAATGGAATGATGTTCCATCGTAGATGTGATAGGTACTACCAGCATCTGCTTACTGTGAAGCATGGATGAAATCCATTCACATGTCTTCACCTCAAGCTAAATTAAGATAAAGGTGATGTTGCTGGCTGCAGGGCGGGCATGGAGTGACGAGTGTGGCAGGTTCCCATGGAGGAGGAGCTCCTTGCATACACGAAATCCATATTTTCGCCCTACGACATACAAACTCCCTCGGACCAGTGAATGCACAGGTACATTGTTCCCACGAGCATGGCGCTCGACTTACCACTTAAGCCTTTCAGCTGAGACGCTGCGTGGGAGGTGGCGCTAGGTGGAGCGTATTCAGAAGGGGGCTGAGGCATTTGGGGGGGGGTGCGAGAAACAAGGCCTTCCCATAACTTCCATGTGACCATGAACCATTCCAAGTGCTTGATTTACTTGCTCATCCGCTATCCCATTATTTGTGCGTAGGACATGGTAGAATGAGGAGTGAATGGTGGATAGGATAGCTCGGGTCCTTTCAATGATTCTTTTAAACTTTGTATTCTTTGGGTCTCTTATTTGAATAAAATATCGGATTATGTTCTTGGAGTCCCCTATAACAATTATTTGGCTGAGTTGACGATCCTGAGCTAGAAGAGCTCCTTGATATAGCGCATAGGCCTCTACCAAGTTATTGGTGGTTATACTCAGATTCCAAGAGTAGCATAGACTTCTTTGTCCTCTAGGGATGTACAATACCCCTCCCACACATGCCTCCCTTGAACTCGGTTAATAAATGTTATGATGATGTTAGGAACCAAATATCAATATAGCATAGAAAAACCTCAGAAAAAGTTGTCAAAATGTCGAACATGATCCTCCCAAGACTTGCTATAGATTAGTATATCATCAAAAAATACTGACACAAATTTTTGAAGGAAGGGCTTGAAAATGGAATTCATCAACCCTTGGAATGT
>SNQJ01S0005540.1:34003-49273 GCA_010110895.2 Picea sitchensis | reverse complement strand
TTCCTTCTCTTTTCCTTCTTCAAACTCTGGTTTCATGGTCTTTCCTTTCACGATATCCAACACTTTATTCTTGGCAAGGATGAGGTCAATCCTTGTCTTCCACGCTCTGAAGTTAGAAGCTCCATATAATTTGTTTTCTAACTTCATAGACTAAGTCATGGCTGCTTTGACTTGGTCAACCCTAGATCTGACCAAAAACTCAAACTTGACGTCTTGTCTTGCTGAGAGTATCAGGAGATGCGCTAGGCTAGGGTGCACTGATCTATCTAGAAATTTGGTCAATCCCTTCACTTAAGGTGGCTTTACATTGTGAGGCAATCTTGGAGCTAGAGTATTTCTGGTTGTGTGCATAGCCCCTTTGCGGCTCGAGGGGCTAAGGGGGAAGAAGAGTACCCCTAGCATTGGATGGGAGGTACCAGTGAAGTCTCAACGATTAGCAAGTGGGAGAAAGGAGGAACTTCAGTTTTTGAAGGACATCTTCAAAACATCCTTCGTTGATTACAATATTCTTATCTGAGTTTGAAACTGTAATTGTATTAAGATTTATTTGTAATATAGAGTTCTTGTAAATTCGCCCAAATTGTGATTGTAAATCTGATAAAATTTCACTGAAGCTTATGAAATGATATTGTTAAATCTCTTGAGTTGCTGCCATTTAATTCATCTTAGAAATCTGAGAAAAATGATGTTGCCATCGCCAAAAATTGAATATGAGATCCTACTTAGAATCTTGCATGTATTCTTTAAGAATATTTTTCTGAAAATTACTCTATAAAAATGATCTGATTATGAAATTCGTGGAATGAAAATTGTGTTTCGTTACCTTCCGAAGGTGTTATTGTATATTCGAATGCTACCGAGAAATTTTATAGTTGGGTATTTTTCATGGCCAAATTATATGCAATGGAATTTTTGGGAATTGTTGACTGCTATGTTTTGGATACTGGTCGGTGTATGAAACAAAATTATTTCCAAATTGGAACTCCGAAAGTCTTTGAGCAATACAAATCCTTCCACCTCGTAGATAAGTCGAACCTTCTTAAGTTCACTGCCACTGATGCTCGCCCGAATGAATATTTTGTGTCGTCTGTTGAGATTTTCCCAAGGGAATTGTAGTTTGTTTCCTTCAAGGTAAGTATTTAATTTCGGAAGGGATTTAGCGAGGACCATCAAGACTATCCTCGATTCTTGATTTGTGTGATATTTTTACTGTCAATCAATTTTTCCGATCATCCAGATACACAGCGAAATCTGTTGTCGTCCTCACCATGTAACGATTGATTTCCTTGCTGGAATAAAATTTGCGTGGAGATTCTTAAGTGGGTTAGAGTCCAAATAGACTTTGTTTGTTTTGCGCCCGGTGTTTCGGCATGTTTGGCGTATTTGTTGTTGCTTGCGTTGATAGGTGAGAGGCCTCACGTTTTGAGTTGGGGCCGACTGGTGCGTGATGCTTGGGTTTCCTTCCTCGTCTTAATACACTTTATTGTCCGTTTAGCTATCGATTGAATGGTTGAATCTTGGATTTTAATGAGAATCTTCCTTATCCCTTCCATAACGCTGTAAGTTGATTGATTTCCTATTTTATTGTTGGGTGTTCCAAATATTCCTTTTATGAATTTATAAGTCAACATTGAGTCCTTATTGATATGTTGATTTAGGTCGATCTTCTTATTTCCCTTAATGGATATATACATATAAAGCAGCTTTAATTCTATCCAAATTATTTATTAGGGTGACCTCCTTATGGTACCTTGTAATGGATATAAATTTGGTAATGAATTCTTATTGTATTGCTTATTTGAGATAAGTCATTTTAAGAATTTTGTTGTGCCACATATGGATGGTACTTGTTACAATAGCTCAATGTAATTAATAAATCATGCTTGATATAAATGAACTTAACTTAGGCAAGGTTCTAAATATGGGCATAAATAGATCTCTACCTAGTACTAGAATTTTACTTATGCTTTCGTATATTTTAGAAATCCTTAGATCTTATTCTCTTACTCAATTGCACTTATTTATTAACAGTGATGGATTAAGTAAAATGGATTGTTCCTTGCAATATGATGAACGATGTTTAGTTATGATTAATGAACTAGTTTGGAAATTGGATTATGATTGATTAATGGGATATATATACCTCCTTGTTCCTCATAACACTCGCCAGTCCCGAGACCTTAAGTGATCAAAATCAATCAGATGAATCTTGGACTTGAGCATTTCTTATGTGTCTTAGAGGTCCTAACCATGCATGATAGGTTGGGCGGGTAGCTCCCTTATGTTATATTTATGTGATGATTTGTTTGAATAATAGAATGTTGTTTACAATTGATTGTGATAATATGGATTATGGAGTTTTAATCTATGTGGTGACGTCTGTCACTTGTCGTGATGTTTTTTGTTTCAAAAAAAAAATTATATACCTGTTTTGTACATCTCTTGTTGTCATAACGGAGGGACGTTACATATGGTATCAGAGCCAAGTTCAAACCTATGAATTGGGACCGTTACGCCTTCCCCTGTGTTAAACTTATGACTTAGACATTATCACTAATTAAAATTTGAAATTTTTCCATGCAAGTAATCATGGTTAGAGGACGTCGTGGAGGTAGATGATGTGGTGATAGGGGGAGAGGTGTGATGCCTCTAGTAGCATCCACTCCAGAGGGGTCTAATCTCTAAGGATAAGAACAAGTAATTGGGAAGGAGCAGGTTGTTGTGGGGAATGTGGTTGGTTTGATGAGGTCCTTTCAGAGGATGTTAGAGGCCTTGATTAACCAACTGGATAGAGATGAGGCCAGGGCACTTGTACCCAATGAGGGTTCACATCATGCTCCAACTGGTAGTGGTAGCATTCACAGAGAACTCAAGAAGGTGAAGTTTCATGAGTTCATGGGTGCCACAGATGACTCAACCATGAGTCATGGTTGGAGAACATGGTGATGTGCTTTGCACTTCGTGACTACACCTCCAACATGAAGGTGTGCATGGTGGTATTTCAGTCGAAGGGGAGCATTCTTCTATGGTGGAAGAAGCTTTTGCCTCAAATAAACATGGTCATCGAAGATGTGTCATGGGAACTGTTCGATGAGCGCTTCTGAGAGAGGTATTTTTTGGAGGAATTCATTGAGCACCAAATCAATGAGTTCAACGCCTTATGACAAGGTCGTCGTACGGTGTTAGAGTATGAGGCTATATTTATGGAGCTGCTTCGGTATGCTCCACATATGAACACAAAGAAGATAAAGGTCAATAAGTTTGTGTTCATCCTTAACTTCAACATTCGTGCAAAGGTGAGGATCCTAATGCCTCAGACGTTGCACGATGCAGTCTAGAAGGACATCATAGCTGAGGAAGAGATGAATGGTGGGGGTCAGGGTAGGAGTCCTACAAAATTGACTGGACAGAGGAAATCATGAGCGCAACAACATTAGACACCAACCAGACAGACATCAAGGTACAATTTTTTTATCTTAGCTAATTACTAAACATAATTTTTGTATTTGCATATAAGATGGCATTACAAACGTTCTCAATATATTAATAACATGGTTTGTGTTAGGCTTAACTAATTCTTGAGATACATCGAGAGGACCCATGTTCATGACACCACGATGAAGAAATCCTCAGTAGAGGAATCCCTATAGAGGACCACCACATCAGCAACAACATCGCCCGCAGCAACAACAGTTTAGGATTTTTCAACAGAATAGACCAGGATCCCAGACTGGTAGGCCAAAAGCTTCTACTTATGGGATTAGGAGTACTGGACCAAAGACCGGATGTTAGACATGTGGAGAGCCACATTACCATCGATATTGTCCGGTTGAGAAGGAAAGAGCGGTCATATCAACATGACACACTACAATGGGAGATTTGGGCAAGACCCACAAGATTCATGCAGCGGTGAATAACCGCCAGGCTGAGCACCAGTCCACTATGCTCATCATGTACAATCACCGACCAAACTTTTAGCATTTTGATAGATCCAGGTTCTACAAAGATATTTATTTCTAGTGCAACGCTAAGGAGAATTAAGGTAAAGGTAGTCGAGCATGACGTGTTTAGATACGTAGAAATGGCTTCCGGTGCCAAATAGAAGGTTGGAGGAAGGGTTGCAGACTGTAGCATTAACTTGGGATATTTTGTAATGAAGGCCAACCTATATGTCACAATATTAGGATATTATGACATAGTGATCGGTATGGACTGGTTGGAATTGCATGATGCAATACTCAACTGTGAGACGAAACAATTAAGTTTGATCGATGATGTGGGACAAAGAAGAATGATTTTAGGAAGAAACCAGGGAGTGTCCTTGAGGTTCATTTCTTCCCTACAACTACATAAGAGCATGTGTAAGGTATGTAAGTTATATGCAATATTATCACTAAACGAAAGGGTAAAGGAAAAAGTATTATAAAACCTTCCAGTAGTACGAGAGTTTGCATATGTGTTTCTAGAAGATTTACCAGGTTTTCCACCTAAATGAGAGTTGGATTTTACAATCGACTTGAAACCTAGAAATGAACCGATAGGAAGAACACCTTATGAGATTTCAACGCCTGAGTTAGAGGAGTTGAAAATGAAATTGAAGGAGCTTTTAGACTTGAGACTTATACATCCAAGTGTGTCACCTTGGAGTGCGCCTGTTATTTTCATAATAAATAAGGATGGGTTGTGGAGACTTTGTATTGACTACCGTCAATTGAATAAGGTGGCAATCAAGAACCAATATCCATTGCCAAGAATAGATTATTTGTTTGATCGGATGAAAGGTGCGACGATGTTTTCAAAAATTGACTTGAGATCAGGATATCACCAGTTATGAATTAAAGAGGAGGATGTCCCTAAGACCACATTCAAGACGAAGTTCAGACACTACGAGTTTACCATAATACTGTTTGGATTGACAAAGACCCTAGGGGTATTCATGAGTTTGATGAATGGGGTGTTTTGCGAATACTTGTAGAAGTTTTTCCGAGTATTCATTGATTTCATTTTGATATATTCTTGGATGACAGAAGAACATGAAGAACATTTAAGCTTGGTACTACAGTGTTTACGAGAAAACAAATTATACGGGAAACCGTCAAAATATTTTTTTTACCAATCGAAGATTCATTACTTGGGGCACGTTATATCCGGTGAAGGTATAGTTGTCGATATAGAAAAAGTAGAGGCTATTATGGAATGGCCTGCATCGACAAACGTACAAGAAGTACGCAACTTTACGGTTTTAGTAGGATATTACCAACGTTTCATCGAAGGTTTTTCGAAGATAGCAAATTTGATTACAGAATTGCAAAATAAAAACAAGAAGTTTGTATGGAATGAGAAATGCATGAAATAATTTCAAAGGATCAAGGAGTTGTTGAAGACAATGCTAATACTGAAATCCCCCGACACATAATAAGGAATTATTGGTATGCACGAATGCATCCAAGGAAGGTTTAGGCAGAGTGTTAATGCAAGATAATCAAGTGATCTCTTACATTTCAAGGAAATTGAGAAAGCATGAGGAGAATTAAGAAACAAATGACTTGGAGTTATTGGTGATTTTATATGCCTTAAGAGTCTGGAGACACTATCTAATTGGACAAAAATTCGAACTAAGGATAGATCATTGTGGATTGCAGCACATATTTACACAGAGTGACTTGAATGTGCGACAAAGGCGTTGGTCAGAATTACTTAGCGAATACGATTTTGAGATTTCTTACATTAAAGGAATGATGAATAGAGTGGAAGATGCATTGAGTTAGAGACCACGTATATTCTTGGTAATACCTCTTCAGACGAATCTTTGAGAAAATATTCTAACTATATAGATTGTCGATGACTGGTACAAAAGGGTTAAGGAAATTTTTGGACAAGACACCATGATGGTACCAAAGTTTGAATGTTATACATTGGACAATGACAGATTGATGAGGTATAATAACAAGATTTACATACGACCTCACGATGAATTGAAAAAAATGATCTTAAGAGAATCTCATGGAGCAGTGTACATGGCTCATTTGGGAGTCACGAAGATGAGGGCAGATCTTAAGTATCTATTATTTTGGAAAGGAATGAAAGAAGACATAGTTAGTTGTGTGGTGAGGTTTCTAGAATATTAGCAAGTGAAAGTTGGACATAGACATCCATAAATATTAGTACATCCACACGTTATTCTAGAATCGAAATGGGAGGTCATTTCGATGGAATTTATAGTTGGATTTCCACTAATGAAAAGGAGACACAACTTGATTTTCATGGTAGTTGACACTCTGACGAAGAGTGCACACTTTATTCATGTACGTATGATGTATCCGGTGCCAAACATAGCTAGAGATTTTTTTAGGGAGATTGTGAGATTACATGTCGTACCAAAAAGGATCATATCCGATAGAGGATTGATGTTTACATGACAATTTTGGACCAGTTTCCAAGAGGCTTTGGGGACACAACTAAACCTTAGTACAACATATCACCCTGAGACAAAAGGAAATATAGAAAGAATGAACCAAATTTTGGAAGACATGTTGTGTATGTATATAATGGGCCAACATAAATGGTGGGAAGAGTTCTTGCCACTAGTAGAGTTTGCATACAACAACAACTATCAAGGTACCATTAAGATGGCACCGTTTGAGTTTCTTTACGACCAACCGTGTCAGATGCCATTGATACAGGATCAACTTGACAATAGGGTCCTGGTGGGACCAGAAGTGATCCACGAAATGGAAGAACAAATGAAAATGATAAGACAAAGGATTAAAGAAGCACAAGCTCAACAAAAAGTGTTATGTTGATGCGCATCACATTGACCGCAGTTATGAATTTGGCGACTGAGTTTTCTTGCGGGTGAAACTGCACAAGAGTTCGATCAAGTATGGAAAGGGCAATAAACTCTCTCTTAGGTTTGTGGGACCTTTCGAAGTTGTGGAAAAGAAAGGACCCGTGGCCTATAGACTAACCTTGCCTAATTCTTTGAGGCATATGCATGATGTTTTTCATGTATCTGTTTTGAGACATTATGTTAGTGATCCTACACATGTGATTGCCATGAGTTCTTTGCAGGTAGTGGATGAGAGTGCACTCATAATGGAGCCAATCCGCATTCTGGACCATCACATTCGACAACTATGATGTTGAATAGTTGATCAGGTCAAGGCCTAGTGGGACAATTATATCCCACACTCGGCTATGTGGGAGGAAGAATATGATATGTGTCAACAGTTTCCTTACTTGTTTGATATATTAGATATATAGATATTGTAAGATACTTTATTACTGCATCTTATATATTGTACAACTTCGGGACAAAGTTTAAAACAAGAGGGGGTGTATGCAACATGATGCTCTTGTGAGAACATGTTATCAACTTATTCTTTGAGGACACTTGCGTGCAAGTGATCCGGTTATAGTACATGATTATTTGTTTTGATTATGGATTTTTATGATGATGTTGATGGTTTTGATTTATTTTCATTTGTTATATATGTATTGACGGATGCTATTGATGAGTTTACATGAGTGTGCAGAACACGTGCTAGATTGTGGATGTTGTTGGCATTAATGGACCTCCTTGGACACCAGATTGAGTCATGTAGTGGATTGTGTTTTGTTTGAGCATTTAATTTTACGCATATGATCCAGATGATTGATTTAGTATGATTATATATATATATATATATATATATGGATCAGTGACAGTGTTTTGTTAATGAATGAAGGCTAACAAATGCTTACTAATCTAACTCACATATGGATTAAAGGGGCCATGCACATAAACCAAATATTGAGGGAGAGGTGTGGCATCGTCCATGTCACGGCCTACTAGCACTCCCTCCATGGCTTTAATTGTACATTAACGATTACCTAGTTCGAGAGGTCCACGATGTCATGAGGGAAGACTGAAATAGTTGCTCACAAAGATTCTAAAGGGCGTGCAATAAGGCAGAGTCCTTATTCCTTAGAAGCCCTTAGTCTCTCACAAGGTCACCCTGATGGAGTGTTGAATCCAAGGGTTGGACAACTACCAAAACTAGTCAAAGGTGAATGGCACCCTTGAAGCACGTAGTTGCGTCTTGAAGGGTATGTCACATAAATAAAACTTGAGTCAATGAATCTAGGTGGCCTAGAAAACCTTGAAAGAATAATTATAAACCTTGAAAATCTTTAGGCCTTGTCAGATATGAATAATTAATGAGTAATTTATTAATTGTAAATCCCAAATGAAAGTCTAAGCCTATTAAAAAAATGATTAAGCCTAAGTCTAAGTTCTTATAAGAAGGTTAAACTAAATTATTAACTAAATTAAAAAGGAATGAGGTAAATCAATTTAAGAATTAAGTAAAATGAAATAAACCTAAAGATTTGATTTAATACACGTGTTCAAGAAAATACCAAATTGGAATTTAAGATAAGAAATGAATAAATATGAGAGAATATGTGTATGCATAGAATGGTATCTAGAGTCTAGCTACCACTAGTCTAACTAGAAGAAGACTCCTATTTTAACTCAAATCAGATTTAGTAAGGCGTCAATCATTAAATAAGAATTTGGTGAATAAAGAGACAACTATGAGCGATTTAAGGAGTGCATTTAGGAAAGGTGAGGAAAATTGACTTTTAATTAAAATAAAATAAGTAATTACTTGTGCAACTTGGGGGAGATGGTGAATGATTCTAATTTATTAAATTAAAAAGAAAATTAAATGTGCATGTGGAAAGTGTGAGTAAGGAAATTCCTATAAAGAAAATAGTCTATATGGGAAGGGGGATCACACTAGTTATTGGTAAAGTTGTGGTGCCAAATTATTTTTGACTGGTTTTACTTGTGAGAGTTGGGATTCCAAGATGGAGATAGAGTGGTGGATTTACCTTGCAAGGAAAACTTGGATATAGAGTATTTATGGTTGTGTGTGTGGCCCCTTTGCAGCTTTCGGGGCTAAGGGGGAAGAAGAGTACCCCTAGCGTTGGTTGGGAGGTACCAGTGAAGTCTCAACAATTAGAAAGCAGGAGAAAGGAGGAACGTCAGTCGCCGAAGGACATCTTTAGGACTGCCTTTGTCAATTACAATATTCTTATCCGAGTTTGAAATTGTAATTGTATTAATATTTATTTGTAATATAGAGTTCTTGTAAATTCTCCCAAAATGTGATTGTAAATCTGATTTTTAATGTATAAATTTTTGTTGAAGCTTATGAAGTGATATTGTTAAATATCTTGAATTTTTTCCATTTAATTCAGCTAAGAAATCTGAGAAAAATGACGCTGTCATCACCAAAAATTGAATCTGAGATCCTACTTAGAATATTGCATGTATGCTTTAAGAAATTGTTTCTCAAAATTACTCTATAAAAATGATCTGATTATAAAATTCGTGGAATGAACACTGTATTTTGTTACCTTCCGAAGGTGTTATTGTATATTCAAGTTCTACTGAGAAATTTTACAATTGGGTATTTTTCATGGACAAATTATATGCAATGGAAATTTTGGCAATTCTTGACTTTTATGTTTTGGATACTAGTCGGTGTATGCAACAAAATTATTTCCAAACTAGAATTCCGACAGTCTTTGAGTGCTATAAATTCCTACACCTCGCAGATAAGGCAAACCTTCCTAAGTTTTCTACCACCAATGCTCACCTGAATGAATATTTCGTGTTGTCTGTTGAGATTTTCCCAAGGAAATTGTAGTTCGTTTCCTTCGAGTTAAGTATTTAATTTCATAAGGGATTTAGTGAGGACTATCAAGACTATCCTTGATTCTTGATTTGTGTGATATTTTTGTTGTCAATCAATTTTTCCGATCAACCAGATACACAACGAAATATGTAGTCATCCTCACTGTGTAACAATTGATTTCCTTGCTGGAATAAAATTTTAGTGGAGATTCTTAAGTGGGTTAGAGTCCAAAGTTACTCTGTGTGTTTGGCACCGGGTGTTTTGGCATGTTTGGCGTATCTTTTGTTGCTTGCGTTGATAGGTAAGAGGCCTCATGTTTTGAGTTGGGGTTGACTGGTGCGTGATGCTTGGGTTTCCTTCCTCATCTTAATATGATTGATTGTCCCTTTATCTATCAATTGAATGCTTGAATCTTGGATTTTAATGAGAACCTTACCACCCATGTGATAGATGGAAAACCCTTGGAACTAGAATTTTTTTTATTCAAGTGTGGCTACCCTTATTTCGTAATCAAATGTTTTTTTATGCAAGTGAGTGCGCTATGTAAAACATGGGTGGAAAACCTCTAGCTAAATGGTTTTCGGTCGCTGGAATCAATTCGATACCTAGTAGGTTAATCCATAATTTGGATTGATGGCAACTTCCCTGGGATCTCCATTGGCACCTTGTGCATAAGCGTTGCCCCATGATTGTTGCGTATAAATCAATTTTCTATTATTTACTCAGTTACTGTAATCGTTAATTCATGTTATCTTAACCAAATTATTATTGGGATGAATTTCGATTCTATCTTCAATGGATTGTATTTAGTATTAGAATCGGAATACTTTGCAAGGGATGGTTGACATTCTTTAATTATAGGAATAGAACGTAAGCCACTTTACCTTCAATACATTACTTTTTATGAAATGAAATTCCTCATAACTCTTCATGATGAATCGATAAGGTAGCTTGCAATCTTATCATAGTTTCATTATGATTGACTCCCCATACCTTTACAGGGAATGTGTATAGGAGTATTGGAACCCTTGCACAATATTTAAAGAATTTTTTATCTCCCTATAGTTTCAAAAATTGAAATTTTAGTTAGTAATTGAAACCTTTTTATATTGATCCAATAAGAGTTTGATTTTCCTTAGTTCTAAATTGGATTTTTAGATAGCATTGAAGTCCTTGTATGTGGTTTAATAAGATGGATCTTCCTTATCCCTTCCATAAAACTGTAAGTTGATTAATTTCTTATTTTATTGTTAGGTGTTCCAAATATTCCTTTTATGAATTTATAAGCCAACATTGATTCCTTATTTATATGATGATTTAGGTTGATCTTATTATTTCCCTTAATGAATATATACATATAAAGTATCTTGAATTCTATCCAAATTATTTATTAGGGTGACCTCCTTATGGTACATTGTAATGGATATAAATTTGGTAATGAATTCTTATTGTACTTCTTACTTGAGATAAGTCATTTTAAGAATTTTATTGTGTCACATATGGATGGTACTTTTTACAGTAGCTCGATGTAATTAATAAATGATGCTTGATATAAATGAACTTAACTTAGACAAGGTTTTAAATATGGGTGTAAATAGATATCTACCTAGTACGGGAATTTTACTTATGCTTTTGTAGATTTTATAAATCCTTAGGTGTTATTGTCTTACTCAATTGCACTTATTTATTGACGATGATGGATTAAGTAAAATGGATTATTCCTTGAAATATGATGAATGATGTTTAGTTATGATTAATGAACTAGTCTGGAAATTGGATTATGATTTATTAATGGGATATAGATACCTCCTTGTTCCTCATAAAAGTCGCCAGTCATGAGACCTTAAGTGGTCAAAATCAATTGGATGAATCCTGGACTTGAGCGTTTCTTATGTGTCTCAGAGGTCCTAACCATGAAGGATAGGTTGGGTGGGTAGTTCCCTTATGTTATATTTATCTGATGAGTTGATTGAATAATAGAATGTTGTTTATAGTTGATTGTGATAATATGGATTATGGAGTTTTAATCTATGTGGTGACGTCTGTCACTTGTCGTGACGTTTGTTGTTTCAAAAAACAATTATTTACCTATTTTGTACATCTCTTGTTGTCGTAACGAAGGTATGTTACAAAATGGATATCACTTTTGATAGTATTGTCATGCTATCAAAATTTGGTTTGAATGTGTTTTAATTGTGATAGTTGGGATTTCAAGATTGAGAAAGAGTGGAATCTCTACCTTGCGAGGCATGCTTGGAGCTATTGCTTTACTGGTTTCTTGTGTGTGGCCCCTTTGCGGCTCGGGGGGGATAAGGGGAGAGAATATTACCCCTAGCGTTGGTTGGGAGGTATCGGTGATGTTCTGATATTATCAAGCAAGAGTAAATAAGGAGCGCAAACCCACGTTGAAGGGAATCCTCAATTCTCCATCTTCATCTATTCCAGTATTTTATTTTCTGAAATTTAAAATTGTAATAAGAGTAACTTTTGTATATTAGATATTTTTAAAAATTCATTGTAGAACCATTTTGTAACTCTAAAAACTAGAAAAAACAAATTATCACTGCAAAATTAATTTACAAACCCATAATTTAGAATTTTGAATGGTTCCTGCCAAATTAATTTACAAATATGGAATTTAGAATTTTGTATGATCGTTGCAAAATTTATTTACAAACCCCAGATTTAGAATTTCAAATGGTCGTTGCAAAATTAATTTACAAACCCGGAATTTAGAATTTCGAATGGTCGCTGCCAAATTAATTTACAAATCCAGAATTTAGAATTTCGAATGGTTGTTGCCAAATTAATTTACGAATCTATAATTTAGAATTTTGAATGGTTGCTGCCAAATTAATTTGCAAATCCAGAAACTAGAACTTTGTAGGGTTGCTGCAGAATTATTATGCAAATATGGAAACTAGAACTTTGTATGGTAGTTGTAGAATTGTTATGCAAAGTTGGAAATTACACTTAGGATTTATGAATTGTTGTTTTTATTAAAAATTTAATGATATATTTGATATAAGTTAGAATGTAAACTATCGAATTTTATTTTAAAATATCCTTGAGTATGGATTGAATGATTAAAAATACTATTATCCTATATACATGTAATGTATGTGGATGGATATTTGCCAAGATTTCCCTTCCAATTCAATTTTTTTCCAATTTTAGCTTGTAGATTGATGTGAGGTATTGTGACCATCCCGTAAAGAACCTTTGAACCTAGTATCTAATTTCATTCCATTCTTTATTGAGTGGAGTGGTACCTCCAACGAAACTGGGTATAGTAGATGGGATAATAGAATGTTTCAATTTATGTCTCAGTGTTGCTCCTTATTTGTTCTTAATATTGTACATACTCTACTAATATAATTATGCCATTACATCATATTCCCCCACCCCTTATTTTAAGTATTTGGAGCATGGATATACATTCTTTGATACCTCTTTGGTTTTTCTATCTTTGTTTTCAAGTTTCTCTATGTGGATATCATTTGATTCTATAGGGTTTTCTTATGCACCTCACTTTCTTCCCGATACACAGTTTTCAAAGTGCAATCTATTCGAACCTAAATTATAGCATTTGTAGAATGCTTCTCATGAGTATTTGTTGTGATTCTAAAATGTTAGAGAGGTGTTTAAGTTTTAAAATGATGGAAAGTAATAAATAATTTTGATGAGTTATGAAACCCTTGCGACAAATCTTTAGAGAATGGATTTTTTCACATAGGGTGACAAAGGAAAAAGAGAGATATGGATTTCCCACTTAGGTTATTCAATAATCAGTTGCATGAGAACAATTCTACTTTCAGTCCTTCTCTTCCTTGGTTTGGTGTTTGTATCACTTAGGGAAGTTATATTCTGTTTGTGATTGCACAATCATGCTTTCCTTGTTGGACATGTTTAACAGGTAGCATATGATTGTCATTTATGGCAAGTACAACAATGAAGATGGCATGTATACAGGAAGAATGTACAAAGGATTGTTGGCATGTTTTACAAGATGACAGGCAAACAAAAGACAAAGTTCAGAGAGGTGAATGATCGCACGCAGATGTCGAAATCCTTTAAGGATTCGAGGAGAATAAGCTCAGGAGGCATAGCGCTCTTATACATGCAAGGAGCACAGGAAAGAGACCGAGAGCCGTCGGATCTCACTCGGAAATCCCGACAGTGGTTGGATTGGGAGAAGCTGCGCATATGTTAAGCGCAGGAGTTGGCGTGTAGAAGAAGTGATCTGCACCGTCAGATTGGAAGAAGATACCCGACAGTCGTCAGATCTGCAAAAGATGTGAGGGAGATAAGCCATCAGAGAATCGGGGATCGGGACTTTGAAATGTCCAATTCATTCGACAATGAAAACTCCGAAATCGCGACATGCGATTTCGCGATTTGATCATAGTTGTTAAATCAAGCAGCGATCGGGACCATCCACGTGTAGACAGGAGGCTTCATCAGAGAATCGGGAATCGGAGTTTCACGAGTCTCGTGAACAATGACAACGAAAACCTTGAAATCGCGATATGCGATTTCACGATGAAATCGCAGCCGCTGAGCCAAGATTGCATCTAGACCATTGATCCAACTCACGACAACAGACCACGTCAGCAAGGGACACATGGCACAACCAGGGAATGACAGGTGTCAGGCAGATTCAACACTTCATNAGTGGAGTGGTACCTCCAACGAAACTGGGTATAGTAGATGGGATAATAGAATGTTTCAATTTATGTCTCAGTGTTGCTCCTTATTTGTTCTTAATATTGTACATACTCTACTAATATAATTATGCCATTACATCATATTCCCCACCCCTTATTTTAAGTATTTGGAGCATGGATATACATTTTTTGATACCTCTTTGGTTTTTCTGTCTTTGTTTTCAAGTTTCTCTATGTGGCTATCATTTGATTCTATAGGGTTTTCTTATGCACCTCACTTTCTTCCCGATACACAGTTTTCAAAGTGCATTCTATTCGAACCTAAATTATAGCATTTGCAGAATGCTTCTCATGAGTAGTTTGTTGTGATTCTAAAAGGTTAGAGAGGTGTTTAAGTTTTGAAATGATGGAAAGTAATAAATAATTTTGATGAGTTGTGGAACCCTTGCGACAAATCTTTAGAGAATGGATGTTTTCACATAGGGTGAAAAAGGAAAAAGAGAGATATGGATTTCCCACTTGGGTTATTCAATAATCAGTTGCATGAGAACAATTCTACTTTCAGTCCTTCTCTTCCTTTGTTTGGTGTTTGGATCACTTAGGGAAGTTATATTCTGTTTGCGATTGCACAATCATGCTTTCCTTACTTCCATTGGATTGATTTCAATTAATAAAATGTTCAAAAAATCATTTGATTTATGTAATGGATTTGGAATGTTTATGAATTAATGGTTATTGAACTATTTAGTGATCAACTATATAATGGTTATAATAAGATATTTTATATTAAGAGTGTTAAAGTATAAGGGTGAAATCATGAAGGTGGGTTACACTTTTGCTTGTTTTATGAGAAAAAAAACTGTATTTTCACAAGTTATTCAACTTCCGACATATAAAAGTATTTTTTTTTATTTAGA
>SNQJ01S0005540.1:22307-33993 GCA_010110895.2 Picea sitchensis | reverse complement strand
ATGAAAATGTCTCCTTGGTATATATAGGAGACTAGGAGGTATAATTACAACTAATGGCCTAAAGCCGACATAAATAAAATAACATTACTAATATAATATGCCCCAATTAAGGGGTAATGAGCCAATATTAGGGCTTAACATACGACATTCAGACTCTATTTCATTTGATTTATTAAGTTAAAATACAAAAATAGTTGTATTAATTACATGAGATTAATGAATAAATGTACATGAGATTAATTATGATTAATTGCAGATGTTGCTAACAAGTTTCTCGAGTGACAAGAAACAATGATGTGTTGATGTGGGTATCATCAATAGGACTCTGATACTCTGGATTGAGTCAAGGAGTAGTTCTTAATTAATGATTTGTTTTATGTAATTGGATTGATTTATGTCATTACTGATAAGGAAATGTGTTAGTGGATGTAGGCACATCGATTATTCTTATCGATCTGAATCACAAAGGAATAATGGGGTTGTATAGATCCATACCATTACTATGGGGAGGGGTGGAACAACGTCCCTGATTCCACCTACTAGCACTCTTACTGTGGCCAGAGTTGAAAAGTGCAGAGCACTTTTGCTTGAGCAGTTGCGCGATGCTGTGAGGGTAGGCTGTAGACTTGGTCACTCACGAAGTAAATTGAGGGGCACAAAATAAGGTGGATGCCTTATTCCACAACATCCAATAGTCTCATGATGCAGGAGCATCACCAACACCTCAATCAAGCTAGCGCAGAAGGCAATTGGATAGCTGGACAAGCCAACACAAGTTTTGAAATCACCTTGGAAATTGTTGCGCAATCTTAAATGTGATAATTAAGAAGAGGCACACTTTGTATATTGTAATCAGACCTTGAGTGGATTTCTCTTGTCCTTTAGTAGGTAGAGGCATTTAAGGTAGTTAATGAGAAGTAGAGAGAATTTAATTCTAGACTAGACAGTTGTAGAGCGTAAGAGGGAAACGGGATATAGACACCCTCATTGTGTATTTGTATTTATTATTGAGAATTGAAAATCAATCCAGGAAGAGAAAGAGCATGTAGAGAGTTGTGTAAGAACACCCATGTACATATATTTGAATTAATAGAAAGCTTTGATTCAAATTCATGGTTTTTTGTCTGTTCTCTGTGTATTGATGATATGCTCATGAATGTTTGCTTCATGTTATACATTTGCTTTTATATGATGTGTATATGATTTCATGTGTGAGTTGAAGTCTGAAAGGAAAATGGAATGAGTTTCAATTGTTTTTCTATCTGAGTAAGAATTCCTGCAAGGAGTGCAGTTGAAGTGTCCGCAATGAGTGCATCGACAAGAATTCAGGGTTGCATCTCTGAAGCTTAGATAGTTAAACTTTTGTTCTCGCTCACCAGAAGGTGCAGTTGGACACAAGAGCCTTGCAAGGAGTGCACAGGCCAAGCTAAGTTTCAGGGTTGTGAACCTGAGTGAAGAGTTTGAAGGACTACTGCTGCAGGTGTGCGCAGAGTGAAAAGACTTCAACATTTAGACGTGGTTGAAGGTTTGTCGCAAGGTGTGCGTGCATGAGTTTTCCTGAAGGACTTGAAAGCTGTGGGAAAATCTCAGGAAGGATAGGCCTTTGAGTTTGTTGAAGGACAGTGCAGAGGAGTTGTGCCTTGAAGATTCAAGAGGCATCGTAAATTTGCGAGCAGGAGGACGCATTCCGTGAAGCAACACTTGGTCATTTCACAGATTTCATCCGAAAGAACGGATGGACAAAATTCTCCGAGGAGATTTCGCGAAATTCCATGGGTCGTTAGATCTTGCGGAGGTGAACGATTGATACGGTGTCGTATTTCCACAGAGTTCAAATCTCAGGAAAGATAGAGCCGTTGATCCAAGCCAGCCAGGGCTGTTGGATTATTCACGAAATCGCCTATCGAGATTTCGTGAGGGGAGAGTCGAAGATTTGGTAGCGGGAATCACGAAATCGTGATACGAGATATCCTGATAGTCAAAGGACAGTGTGTGGGCCACAGCGGAGGCGGTGAGTGGAGGACAGGTGGCACGAGCTATGGGAGTTTCGCAGTGAGAAGTGCTGAACACATTGCATCAGGATTCGCGAAATCGCGAACCCCTAATTCCTGATAGAGGTGACAGAACGTTGAAAGGTCAACTTGCACGCGTGTTGGGTAATCGGCATATCGGGAGTCGGGAGTTGGGAGTCGGTAAAATGAAGTGTTCAACATCACGAGTAGTGAAATCGCGATAGGAGAAGTCCCAACAGGGTAAATATAAGGGTCAGCGTTGAATGGTCATCGGGTTTCAGGAATTCGAGAGTGAAACGATCGATCACTGACCTCGCGAAGTAGCAAAGTCCGATCCCCCGATAAATAAAGAGAGGGGATCTCGTGAAGAGTTCTGTGGGTGAAGATTTCCTGATAGGGAAATAGAAGAGCCTTGGAGTTCTTCGGGCCGTGGTAAAGAAGAATATCTTGTGAGCAGGCGTGCCTGCGGGTGCGGTTGCGTCAAAGTGGTATCAGAGCACAGAAAGATTCTTTGCTTTCTGTAGCAGAGAAGAGAATTCACCATGCCACCAAGGAGAGATAGACAATCACCTGATCCAGAGGATAGGGAAGTGCAGAGACGAAGAGGTAGGCAGATGGCATATCCAGCCATAGAGAAACAAATGCGTGATCTCCGAGCTAGACTCGAAGACATGGAGACAACTCAAAGACGCACAACCAGTGCAGGGGATCTTAGTGATTCCGATAGTGAAATTGAGGCTGAATGTGAAGAGGAAGTTGCAGCCGAAGATGCATCAAACGAGCGTTTGATCAAAGCTATTGCCAGGATGGGTGCGAGAGAAAAGATGGGCATTCCAGTTTACGAGGGAAACTTGGATGCAGAGGAGCTTCTAGACTGGATTAGAGATCTAGACACATACTTTGACTATGAAGATGTCGAAGAGGACAAGAAAGTCAAGCATGCTGTCACACGCTTGAAAGGACATGCAACATTGTGGTGGGATGAACTACAAGCTGACAGACGCTGCAAGGGCAAGCAGAAGATCAAGAGCTGGGACAGGATGATTGAAAAGATGAAGGAAAAATTCATCCCCAAAGACTATAAAATCACTCTGTTCAGGAGGATGCAGAACCTGAAACAGAAGCTGATGACAGTGAAAGAATACACTGAGGAATTCTACAGAATGAATATCAGAGTGGGTCATCAGGAGAGAAATGATGAGAAAGTTGCTAGATACATGAATGGCCTGAGATACGCTATCCAGGATGAGATGAGCATGGTAACCATATGAACGGTGGAAGATGCTTATCAAATGGCTTTGAAAGCTTAAGAGAAGCTGAGCCGAAAGTAGAGTCAGAGGGGCCGAGGTAGAAGTCATCCCAGAGGCAAAGAAGTTTCCCAGAATAAGTATCAGAAGCCCAAAGAGGAAGGGAAGAAGCCTCAGAATCGCACAGAGAGAGGTGGAAGTTCACAGCGAGGGCCATATGTTGAACAGAGAGGACAACATAATGAGCAGAGAGGAGATTATGCTGACAACAACACTTTTCCTCGTACCAGAGGTAGAGGAAGAGGAAGAGGTGGAGTAATCACATGCTTCACATGTGGAAAAAATGGACACAAGTCTTACGAGTGTCCATAGAAAAAGAAGGACATTAGAGAAGCTCACATCGCCGAAGCACAGAGGTGGGATGTTGAGGCTGAAGACGCAGAAGGCGGAAGATCGCTCATGATGCGAAAAGTCCTTTTGACACCCGAGAAGGAGGTGGAAAGCTCAGTCCAAAGGACCAGACTTTTCAGGACTGCTTGCAAGACCAAGGACAGGGTATGCAAGGTCATTGTAGACAATGGTAGCATGGATAATCTGGTATCTATAGAGATGGTTGAGAAGATGGAGTTGGAGACGATTGATCATCCGAGCCCATACAGAGTTTCGTGGCTACAGAAAGGACACCAGGTAACTGTCACTAAACAATGCTTGGTTGAATTTAAGATAGGTGGATATAATGATAAGATCTTATGTGATGTCATTCCTATGGATGTTTGTCATCTATTGCTGGGTTGACCATGGCAATATGACAGAAATGTGATTCATGATGGGCGAATGAACACATACATCCTAGAGAAGAATGGGAGGACACANCTTCACATGTGGAAAGAATGGGCATAAGTCTTACGAGTGTCCAGATAAAAAGAAAGAGAGTGGAGAAGCTCACATCGCCGAAGAACAGAGGCGGGATGTTGAGGCAGAAGACGCTGAAGGTGGAAGATCCCCGATGATGCGAAAAGTCCTTTTGACACCAGAGAAAGAGGTGGAGAGTTCAGTCCAAAGGACCAGACTTTTCAGGACTTCTTGCAAGACCAAGGATAAGGTATGCAAGGTCATTGTGGACAGTGGTAGCATGGATAATCTCATTTCTACGGAAATGGTAGAGAAGCTGGAGCTGGAGACGACTGATCATCCAGGCCCATACAGAGTTTCGTGGCTACAGAAACAACATCAGGTAACTGTCACTAAACAATGTTTAGTTGAATTTAATATAGGAGGATATAATGATAAGATATTATGTGATGTCATTCCTATGGACGTTTGTCATATATTGTTGGGTAGACCATTTCAATATGACAAAAATGTGATTCATGATGGGAGAATGAACACATACACCCTAGAGAAGAATGGGAGGACACACATGTTGCTTCCAATTAAGGATAAGGAGGTGAAAACTGAAGTAAGCAACACAGTACTTCTCATGAGTGGGAAGGAACTTCTTATAGAGGTTAAGAAGAAGGAGGATCCACAGTTTATTGTGGTCAGAAATCCTAGAATTGTTTTGACCAGCACAAGAGTGGATGATTTACCAGAAGAGATTCAGGAACTGCTGGAAGAGTTCGCTGATATCGTAGTGTACTAATTACCTCGTTCGTTGCCACCGATTAGAAGTGTGAGTCATCATATTGATCTCATACTAGGAGCCAGTTTGCCAAACAAAGCTGTGTACAGATTGACGTCACAAGAGAATGAAGAGGTTAAAAGGAAAGTCCAGGAGTTGTTGGACAAAGGTTTGGTCAGAGAAAGCTTGAGTCCATGTGTTGTTCCAACAGTACTCAGTCCGAAGAAAGACGGAGGCTGGAGGATGTGTACTGACTCAAGGGAGATTAACAAGATAACCATCAAGTACATATTTCCATTGGCGAGGATGGATGATCTGATGGATTTCTTGAGTGGAGCAAAATATTTTTCAAAGATTGATTTGAAAAGCGGTTATCACCAGATCTGCATGAGAGAGGGTGATGAATGGAAGACAACATTCAAAACCAACGAAGGGTTGTATGAATGGCTTGTTATGTCGTTTGGCTTAACAAATGCTCGAAGTACCTTCATGAAGTTGATGAATGAAGTCCTGAATGAGTTCATCGGGAAATTTGTCATTGTATATTTAGATGATATACTGGTCTACAGTAAATCAGTGGCAGAGCACTTGAAGCATTTGACTACAGTAATGCAGAAACTACAGTAGGAGAAGTTGTTGATTAACATGAAGAAGTCCTCACTCTTGAAGAAAGAGCTCATTTATTTGGGTTTTGTTATTTTGGCAAATGAGTTGAGGATGGATCCAGATAAGGTGATAGTGATAAAAAATTGGCCATCACTGAAGAATATCTTTGAGGTGAGAAGTTTTCATGGACTGGCTAGTTTCTACCGAAAGTTCATCAGGAATTTCAGTGGAATTGGTGCATCAATGATGGATACAGTGAAGAAGCGGCATAAGTCTTTTCACTGGACAGCAGAGGCTGAGAAGAGTTTTAATATGTTGAAGAGGAAAATCACGGAACAACCAGTTCTGGTGTTGCTGGATTTCCTGAAGAGATTTCAGGTGAAATGTGATGCAAGCGGATTTGCAATCGGAGCAGTCTTGAGTCAAGAAGACAGGCTGATAGCATATTTCAGCGAGAAGCTGAATGAGGTGAAATTGAAGTACTCCACATATGATAAGGAGTTTTATGCCATCATACAGGCATTGAAAAAGTGGAGGCATTATTTGATCCCGAAAGAGTTTGTTTTATACAGTGACAATCATGCACTGCAGTTTGTGACTCAACATGAGAATTTGAATCAGAAACATGCAAAATGGGTTGAGTATATGCAAAATTTCACATTTGTGATTAAACATATTTCTGATACTGCTAACAAAGTGGCTGATGCATTGAGCAGGAAGTGTTTGCTGTTGTAGGAGTTTAGAGTCAAAACGTTAGGTTTTGATGATCTCAGGGACATGTACGCAGATGATCCAGATTTTGGAGAGGCGTGTGAAGCAGCTGAGAATCCAATTCTCAGAGATAGAAGCCAGTGGGCCAAGTACATGATCCAGAAAGGATTGATGTTTAAGGGCAATCAACTATGTATTCTGAAATGCTCCATGAGGGAGAATCTTTTGAAGGAGAAACACAGCGGAGGATTGGCCGGACATTTTGGTCACGACAAGACGTTCGCAATGCTGAATGAATCATATTTTTGGTCGGGGATGCAATCATAGGTCAAGAGATTTGTAGACAGATGCAGAATTTGCTAGCATTCGAAGGGGAGAAAGCATAATGCAGGGTTCTATCAAACATTGCCCATACCTGAAAGACCATGGGATGCAATAAGCATGGATTTTGTATTGGGGTTGCCAAGGACACAAAGAGGTGTTGATTCAATCTTTGTGGTAGTGGACAGATTTTCCAAGATGGCACACTTCATTCCATGTCAGAAGACTAGTGATGCGACTCACATCGCGAACCTGTTCTTCAAACAGGTCATTCGACTTCATGGGTTGCTGAAAAGTATAGTTTCAGATCGAGACACAAAATTCATAGGGCATTTTTGGAGGACCTTATGGAAGAAGCTGGGAACTAACTTGTTGTTTAGTTCAACGTATCATCCGTAGATGGATGGGCAGACATAAGTGGTCAAAATAAGTCTGGGAGACTTGCTAAGAATCTTGGTGACAGAGCACCATAGCCAGTGGGATAGCATATTACCACAGGCAGAGTTCGTGTATAATGACTCAGTGAATCGGAGTACAGGGAAAAGTCCATTTCAGGTTGTATATGGCATGCAACTGAGAGGAATTTCTGAACTGAGGGACTTAGAACAGACTGCGACTAGGAGTGCTAGTGCAGAAGAATTCACTGAGGCGATGAAAGAACTTCACAGCCGGGTGAAGCAGCGGTTGCAGAATTCAAGTCAGGAGTATAAACGCAAATCCGATCAACATCGGAGACAACTTCAGTTTGAGGTTGGTGATCTGGTTCTAGCACATTTTAGGAAAGAAAGGTTCCCGAGGGGAACATACAATAAGATGAAGATGAAGAAAATCGGACCATGTAAGGTCTTGAAGAAGTTCGGGACGAATGCTTATGAGATTGAATTGGGATTGGAATTTCTCCGATATTCAACATCTCATATTTGTACCCATATAGAGCTGGAGAAGCAGAGACTGGAGATGAGCAACCAGTGATCCAGTGGATGAAACAATTGCCAGTTGTAGAGAAGCCGCAGATGGAGTGCATACTGGACAAGAGAGTGGGTAAAAGGACCAGGCAAAAGCAATACTTTGAGTATCTGGTCAAATGGAAGAACCATCCAGTTGAATATGCCAGTTGGGAGACTGAAGAAGAAATACAGAAGCATGGACAAATTGTGCAGGAGCTCATGGATAGGAGCCCATGGAAATTTTCAAGCAAGGGAGTATGATGCAGGAGCATCACCAACACCTCAAGTGAGCCAGCGCAGAAGGCAATTGGACAACTGGACAAGCCAGTGCAAGTTTTGAAATCACCTTGGAAATTTTTGTGCAATCTTAAATGTGATAATTAAGAAGAGGCTCACTTTGTATATTGTAATCGGACCTTGAGTAGATTGCTCTCGTCCCTTAGTAGGTAGAGGCATTTAAGGTAGTTAATGAGAAGTAGATAGAATTTAATTCTAGACTAGACAGTTGTAGAGCACAAGAGGGAAACGGGATATAGACACCCTCATTGTGCATTTGTATTTATTATTGAGAATTGAAAATCAATCCAGGAAGAGAAAGAGCATGCATAGAGTTGTGTAAGAACACCCATGTACAGATATTTGAATTAATAGAAAGATTTGATTCAAATTCATGGTTTTGTGTATGTTCTCTCTGTATTGATGATATGCTCATGAATGTTTGTTTCCTGTTATACATTTGATTTTATATGCCATGTATATGATTTCATGTGTGAGTTGAAGTCTGAAAGGAAAATGGAATGAGTTTCAATTGTTTTTCTATCTGAGTAAGAATTCCTGCAAGGAGTGTAGTTGAAGTGTCCGCAAGGAGTGCGTCGACAAGAATTCAGGGTTGTGTCTCTGAATGTCAGATAGTTAAACTTTTGTTCTCACTCACCAGAAGGTGTAGTTGGGCACAGGAGCCTTGCAAGGAGTGTGTAGGCCAAGCTAAGTTTCAGGGTTGCGAACCTGAGTGAAGAGTTTGAAGGACTGCTGCTGCAGGTGTACGCAGAGTTAAAAGACTTCAACATTTAGACGTGGTTGAAGGTTTGTCGCAAGGAGTGCATGCAGGAGTTTTCCTGAAGGACTTGAAAGCCATGGGAAAAGCTCAAGAAGGATAGGCCTTTGAGTTTGTTGAAGGACAGTGCAGAGGAGTTGTGCCTTGAAGATTCAAGAGGCGTCGTAAGTTTGCGAGCAGGCGGATGAATTCCGTGAAGCAACACTTGGTCATTTCCTAGATTTCATCTGGAAGAACGGACGAACGAAATTCTCCGAGGAGATTTCGTGAAATTCCGTGGGCCGTTAGATCTTGCAGAGGTGCAGGATTGATATGATGTCGTATTTCCACAGATTTCAAAGCTCAGGACAGATAGAGCCGTTGATCCAAGCCATCCAGGGTTGTTGGATTATTCATGAAATCGCCTATCGATATTTCGTGAGGGGAGAGTCGAAGATTTGGTAGTGGGAATCGTGAAATCACGATACGTGATATCCCGACAGTCAAAGGACAGTGTGTGGGCCACAATGGAGTCGGAGAGTGGAGGACATGTGGCACGAGCTATCGAAGTTTCGCAGCGAGAAGTACCGAACACATTGCATCAGGATTCACGAAATTGCGAACCCTGAATTCCCTATAGAGGTGATGGGACGTTGAAAGGTCAACTCGCACGCGTGTCGGGTAATCGACATATCGGGAGTCGGGAGTCGATAAAACAAAGTGTTCGACATCGCGAGTAGAGAAATCGCGATAGGAGAAGTCCCGACAGGGTAAAGATAAGGGTCAGTGTTGACTGGTCATTAGGTTTCGGGAATTCGAGAGTGAAACGATCGACCACTGACCTAGCGAAGTAGCGAAGTCCGATCCCCTGATAAATAAAGAGAGGGGATCGCGTGAAGAGTTTTGTGGGTGCAGATTTCTCGATAGGGAAATAGAAGAGTCTTGGAGTTCTTCGGGTCGTGGTAAAGAAGAAGATCCTGTGAGCGAGCATGCCTGCGGGTGCGGTTGCGTCATCTCACAATTAGGGAAATGACACAGTTAACATGGTCTCTACATGTTGTTCCATTTTCCCAATGCTCAAAGTTGAATGCTTGAAAGGCATGATGCATGGCACCCTTGGAGTACGGAAGAATGTCCTGAAGGGTAGGGAATTCATGACACCCTTAGAATTCATGTAAAAACTAAGATGACTATGTAAAAGTAAAAATTAAATTTATCTAAGGGTAGGGTATAGGTAAAATGTGTTTAGTGATTAACGTTTAGTAAAATAATAAATTACATTATGCCTTAGAAAAGCGTAAATATTTATTAAAAGAGTAAATATGTGAATACTTAGTAATATGGATGAAAGTGAAAATGAAATTTCAAAACATAACTAGGAATTAAGTTGAGATAAATGTGCATGTTATAAATTATTTAATTAATTAATAAAGAAAAATTAATTTCATGAGATCCAAATGAAACAAAGGGTAAATGGGAAGAGTCCTAGTTCAAGTTGAGAAGCAAGCTATAAAATGCTAGGCTATTTGAGTTAAGTGGACATCCATTTAAGTTAAATAAGATAGTAAAAATATTCACTTGTGATTTGTTAGAATATAATGGATGTGCTCTTTTTACCATTGACAATATCGCTATTGTCACCCAACGATAGGCCGAAGCCAACCTTCGAGCACCTTAAACTTGACAAAGAATCACTCTGGAAGAAAACACTAGGCTAGATAGCCAAACAAAGGGTAGCGCTCCTTTCCCCAAGGATAGCGCACCAACAAGCACTGATCAGATAGTCCAAACCCTAACCAAGAGATAGTCCAAGCCAAACGTGATCTGCTAGCTGCAACAGTTGCAATGGAAGCTCTCCTCAAACCTGCGCACAAAATTGGCACTGCAGTGTGCACAAGTGTTTCTCTACAATTCTGAGACTGCCTGCCAGAATGAAGACTGGCCTCCTATATTTATACTGATTCTAGCTAACTACCTGGGACGACTTCTCATTCTGGGTATCTTTCTGTTCAGTATATATTATTTCTTCTGGCCGACTTCTTCTCTTGGAGGCTAATAACCTAATACAAGTTATCTTCTTGAGCCGACTTGTCTTCTAGGGTTATTAGCCAACTCATTAGGGTTTCTTCTTGCTTCCCGAAATATTCTATTCTTGCTAGGTTTACACGTGGAGGTAAATACCTCCTGCAACTACCATAATATCAACACTTCCTCCTAGCTAGGGAGGTATTACAAGTAATGGTATTGAGCACAAACATACCATTCACCCGGTAGCATCAACGTAGTTGTATAGACTATCTCATGACTAGATCATGAGCACCATCATTACCATCAGTGTCATAAGTTGCACCATCTCTTGGAACCATACTCTATCTGAGTAATCAGACATGATTCTCACTCCACAGAGTGACACAAGAACCATTTTTCTAATCTAGAAGAATAAATGTTCTGAACCATTTTCTGTCTTGGGAAATCTCTGTTCATTTATCATTCATCTAGCTGATAATCATTTTGAACACTGCTGATAGTCTTCAAAGCAATCAGAATGATATCATTCAATAGAACACAACTGTGTCTATCCATAGTAGTACACAACTACAATCCAGTGGTACACTACAACACCAAGTAGCACATAGGTACTTGATCAGTGATGTATAGTCACAAATAGTGGAACACATCCACCATAGTAGTATACATATATTGTTCTAGAGACATATATTCTTCATAACAATCATTTGATATCAACCTTCACAGAAACAATGTTATGATATAACTGAATCATCTGGGACATTCTTCCACTCACATATTTGAGATCTTGGAAGAGAATCTACCCTCAGAAGGTAAAACATCAATGATGAGGTATCTGGACTATTCTTCTCAAGCAAGGAAGAATAACTATCCTGATTTCTGAGCCTGGACCATTCCCCACCTTGGGCCATTCTTCCGACACTAGACAAAGTGTAACTTGGAGAGAATGAGTCTTCCCTAAGGAATGCCTATCCCTGATTGCTGAACCTGGACCATTCTCCACCCTGGGCCATTCGTCCGATACTAAACAAAGTGCAACCTGTAGAGAATGAATTTTCCCTAAGGAATGACTGTCCATACTATTTCGCATGTTAACCACAAGAGGAAATGTCTGTCCTGCACCAACCTCCTGCACCAACCTCCAAAACAGACCACTCCCC
>SNQJ01S0005539.1:261951-274987 GCA_010110895.2 Picea sitchensis | reverse complement strand
ACCCCAGATTACTAGGGACGTCTCCCTTGGACTAGCCATCCTAAATAGAAAGAGCTCCCCATCGAGGTGACAGTGGGTGGGAAAGCTCCTGTTACGCCAGTTTGAAGCCTTGACTCAAGCTACCTAAACCCTTCCTACAAACTGTGCGATAACATTTCCTAACCTCAGCTTAGCATAATCTACTAATTCAATTGTTTCTGTTGCAAAACACTGCTACAGCCATACAATTTGCTTCATTTTGCTGCATACACTAGCCTAACTAACTCAGAAATTGCTTGGAATAGTTGGAATTTGATCTATCGGATAAATACTAAGTTTACACTGTAATTTCACGCAATTCTGATATATTTTCTTGTGGCTGTTACAACCTTATTGGCTGTTATAAACTGTTACTTTGCTGCAATTTAACATCGGCCATCATATATTTAAGTTGTCTTTTGTCTTTTCAGGTTATATTGCATACTTGTACTTGGGAATCAATATATATATATGTGCTGCAATTGTTCTTGTTCCTGGCAGGTACCCAACGAACTTCTCTTTGACTCAATTTCACGAACATAGACATTTGACTTAGGTAGCTAGTGAGAGGGTCCTTCAAACTTGGCCACATCCTTGCTATCTAAAACCTTGAGGTTATCAGGGACGCCTCCCCTGGGTTGGACCTCATCCATCCCTAAAACGTGGGGATTTCCTACTAAAGTGACAGTGGTGGGTTATCCTGTAGTTATGCAAGATTTGATTTACTTGTCTTAGGCTTGGACAAGTACAAATTGTGTGATAACAAGACCAATGACTGCTACTGCATGAGCCAAACGTCTTGAGATTCAAAAATCTCATGCTTGGTAAACTTAGTTCCCTATATGTAGAACAGATTTGGAAATTATTACAAATTCGAATGAAAATCTAGTAATGAGTTGGCGCTCCCCTTGCGCAAGAACACCTTGGCAAATGATGGATCACACAAGGAACTGTGTAGTAGTGAAGGGGATGCCTGAGTCTAAGGGTGAGGATGGCAAGGGAGAGGGAACTCAAGAATGCATATAACATAGGGTGTGTCAAAAACGACAAGAAGTTAAATTCTTGTCATGGTCGTTTGTGAAATAGAGCAACAACCATTTGAATAAGTGATTGTATTTACTGTGTTAATTATGCTGAAAGAATTGTGTTAAGATGTTGTGCAAGAGGCGCCATTGCTACTATTTTAAAGTTGGAGATTCCATTATCACAATTGGAGTTCCTAGAGCCACAACTCAGGGACTTCTTGTCCGACCTTGTGCTGGAACCCTAGAAGGGAAGTGGTACAACCTGAGGGACTACGGTGTAGAGAAGGGGGTACACTTCCTTGGGTTGTGCAGGTTGAGGGGAACGAGAGTTTGTTGGTTGGAATTGTTGTGGGAATCAACAAAGTATGAAATACATTGCAATTGGAACTAGAGGAAAGCAGTGCGGACCGTGAAGAATGAGAGTCTGCTAGTTGGATTTGTTGTCGAAATGATGAATTGTGAAATTATCTTGCACGTTTTGGGCCAGGGAGCCTACGTACCTATGGTTTTTGGTCGAGAGTGCCTATGTATGTATACGTTCTGGGCTAGGGTGCATTTGATTCATTTTGTTTCTAACAAATGCTTAGATATTACACTTGCCCACTTGACCATGTCTGGGGGGATTGACATGATGCCCTAGTAAGCCTGTGTCCTTAGGTTTTGGTTTGCCACTGGGGAGGGTTTCTAAAAAGCCATCGTCTGCTCCCTTCACAGCACCACTTTTTCATCTTTCTTCCCGCTCACCTATCCCATTTCACTTGTCCAGGCACTGGGTTGACCTATTTTCAAAATTGCACCTTATCTCGTGGGAAGAAGGGGCTAAAGGCCCAGAAGGTAAAAGCAAGCTGGTAAAAGATAAAAGCCTAAGAATAAAACCTCGAGATGCTTCACCCAGGGATCCCCGAGAAAGCAATGAAAGGCTTCTCAGCAAGAAACAAGAGGGACCCGTAAAAATAATAAAACCAGACCTGATCAAAGGATAGGGGGTCTCATCACGAGCCAGCCTATTAGGTCCATGGGTACCTAGCAGTATGACATTACCACCAGTCGGTTACCACGCCAGGGTAGTGACTCTTGGTTGCATGACCAAGGGAAAGGGGGTCTCATCACTAGCTAGGCTTCTCATTTCTGTGAAAGTACTTGTGGGTAACGCTGTCACCACTGGTCACCACGTCGGGGTAGTGTCCCCTGATTAGTGTCTTGAAGAAAAAAGCAATATAAAAATAAAAGAATAAAAGGCATTAATGGGCTTGGAAAAATTTGCATCCAGACAGGGGCAGCTCGCCTTCTACAAAGGCACCCACAAGTAAAGCTTTGCATCCTCTGCCCTCACTGCACCCACCTGCTTGGACATCCCTTGACCACATCACCCACTTACATGGCTTGGATGAGGTCTCTTCCAGAAACTTTCCTCTTCCAGTGGACACTAGCCCAATAGGACGCCCTGTCATTTTCTCCAAATTTGTATTACAGGCTTGTGTAATGTCTTTGAGCTTTTGACTGATGTATTAGGGATTGTATGCACGTATTTAATAATATTGATGATGAGATGTGATTGACATTGCTATGATCCCTGTGACTGATGAGCCCATGGAGGGCGTAGCTGTTGATGTGCAGGATCATGCCCGACGGACATGTACCATTTGGACCGGTACACATGGGGAGATGATCAGTTCGGACCTCCATGGGGCTGAAGAGCCCATTAGGTGGATGCTAAGACCCCATCAGGGGGGAGAGACAAGATAGAGATGGATCAAGGGCTTTGCACCGGAATAGAGGAGGACGCTCCACCAGAAGCACCTTGGCAAAGCTTGACCTAGGGGGATTGGCCCTTTTTCAGTGGAACGTTGGCCTTGGAAGGCCTAGGACATCACCCTTGATGATCATGACGTCATCCAGCCTTGTGGACGTCTTGGGAGGCAGATTTGGCACTACTGGCACGTGTGGCAGGCTGGAGAAGCCCAAGGAGGGCTAACGTTTTGCTCCAGGATGTTGCATCTGCCCTAGAAGGGGCTAACGTCTCCCTCAAAGGGGCATGACGTCTCTCTTTAGCTTGATTAGGGTTTAATTTTGAACATTTAATGTAAAATAGTATGATTTTTAGTATTTTGGCATTGTCGGCCTTTTCATGACCTAAAATGTAAAATTAGGTCATGGTACAGTATAAATTGAGGGTTTTTACTCTCATTTTTTCATCATCTCTCACTCACTCATTAGTGAGGTCTGAAATTTGCGCCAAACTTGGGTTATTTGGCTAAAATTGTGAGGCGCACTTGTTGAAGGAAGACTTGCTTGGCATATTTTTGGCATTTCTCTTGGTGGAAGGTGTTACAACTAGGGTTTGCTATGCTTTTCTTGGTGATATGTAAGTGAATTTCTGCAAAACTTCTTGATTGAATGGTTGTAATGTTATTTCTTGCATATGTTGTTATAAATTTGTTGAATAAACCCTAGGTGACAAACACACATAGTAGGTCCTTGTCTCATGTCCCCATTAAGATATTTTTCAACCATTGTTTGAAAAGGGAAGAGCCTAGCCATAGCTACACTCTTCTTTTCTCTTCATTTGCTAGCCATTTTTATTTTCAAGCTAAGAAGAAGGAGACGGATCAGAGCCTAGTTCTTCTACACTTTGATGGGTCGATTTTTCTAGGGTTTGTTGGTAAAGCCTTGTTGTAGCAACACCTTGCTTTTCAAATCCTCTTGTCTTAGTTTTATGCTATTTTCTCAGCTAGCCGTCATTGCCATTGAGTTAAGGAAGGAGGAGAGAGCACCAAGGCTTAGTTCCCCTACACCAAGGTGAGCCTCTCTCCCCTAGGGTTTTGACTTTGAGGCCTTGCCCTAGCAACACCTCAAAGCTTCACCTTCTAGTCCTTAGTCGTACTTTCTTTTTGATCCTTTAGCTCCTGCCTCCTCTACTTTTGACTTCATTAACCCTAAGGCATTGATCTAAAGACCTCTTGTCTTGAGTGAACTTGATCACAACAACTCTCAAAACTTTGAATGAAACCCTAACTGCTAACCCTAGCTTAGAAACTAACCTACTGCTGCTATTATCTCTAGCTATAAACATCATTTGTGCAGCTAACGTTTCTCTTATAAGAAATTGAATGGTGGTTTAAAGGCATTAATTGAATGAAGTGTTGATTGTTACATTTGAATGCCACGTTTTTCTTATCATTTATTGAAGAAGTGACATTTATTATCATTGCTATTTTATAAACATTGACTTCGTCAATATTTATTATCCAATTGCTTATATGTGCATGAGATAGTCATTGATTTATATGAAGTACTAACCAAGTGAGCAGGCTTGCATATATCAGTTTCTTGTTGCTTTGTCTCAAGCAGGTGTATCTCTCTTTTTGGTTATACTTTATTATTGGTTGTTAGTCGGACTATCTGCTCGGTGGTGACTTGTGAGGAGGGAAACTTATCATTGTCTTATAATCCTTTGCCTTCTCAAAACCCCAAGTCACCGGGGACGTCTCCCTTGGGCCTTACCTCCCTAAACAGAAAGAACCATCCCATTGAGGTGACATTGGGTGGGATTGGTTCCAGTTACGCCAGTTTACCTCTCCAATCTATAGCATTTTATCCTTGCTACAAACTGCGTGATAACAAGGTGCATTGCTCAATGTTGGATATTCTCTAGTGTTTTGGTTTATTTTCTTCGCAATGTATTGGCTATCTATATTAAGGAAGTTTTTGCTCGGTTTTCTCCCCCATGAGGGTTTCCCAAGATAAATCTTGTGTATCTTGTGATTGTGTTTCTCTCAGTGATCCTACCTATGCTATTGTTATCTAGTAAATTGAAAAGAAACCTAATAATAGCTCAAAACTTAACAAGAAGAGCACCAGCCATGTTCCGCTTGAAGGCAGCCATGGTTTGGTTCTCTTCTATGCTGAGAAAGAGTCTTGTGTGCCTGTAAAAATGGATTGTACGCCTATAGTGCATTTTCTTGTTGAGGAAATGGCTCAAGAGCCTTGTGAAGGTTGTCGTGAGCACTCCTAGAGTAGTTGGGAGGTTCCTAGTCAACCAGTTGCATTGGATCCCTAGAGGGAAGTGGAAAGGCCCAAGGGACTGAGTGTAGTGAAGGGGGATCCCATTCCTTGGGTTGTGCAGATTGTGGGGGAACAGAGTGGAACCTGGGTTTTCGGGTTGCTATGTGTGGAGAGTGGACAGTCAGGAGGGCCGGATCACCTTGTGGACTCATAGCCTCAACTCGGAGGTGGCCTGTTGTTGAGAGGAAATGAACAGCGGTGCCTATGGCTGGGAGGCTCATCCTTCATACGCAACCAATTGGTTAATTATTAACAGATAAGTTCTTTGTTATGTTATTATGTTATTCTGATGTGCAAATGATTTATATGAATGTTGTGTGTTTTTTGTTTGCTTGAACAATTGCATTCATGGGTGAATATTGTTAATTTCTTTTATACTCAGCAACAGAAATTAAATGCCAATAATTTCATTAACCCAGAAATTACTCTATGTTGATATAACTTCTGAAATTCATGCATAAAATTTACAGCTGAGTTATCAACTGAAAATGAACAGAAGAAGCAACCAAAAACCAAGCACATAAAATATAAAGAAACTAGAAATACCTTGGAAACCCTAGTGTGGGAAAAACCGGCAAAGGAGGGGCTTTATTGGCTTCAAAGGAATTAATTTACAGCAACAAAAAATTCAAAAATTTCTTACAGGAAATTTCTCCAGCAATTTTCTCTCTTTCTCAGAAAAAATCGGCCCAGCAAATACCATCTATACGGCCCTTTGTTTTTTGTTGTACGGCCCTGGATGTACAGCCCATGTACGACCTGGAAGAATTCAGCCTGTACAGTCTGCTTGGACTCTGGCATGTACAGCCCTCTTGCTGGTTGATGTACGACCCTCCTAACTCGGCTCAGTTGTTGCTAGACTATGGCCTACTTGTACAGCCTCGGTCTCTGTTGGAACGGCTTGCACTCAGCTCACTTTCTCTGCTGCTGAGTTGCCCTTCCTCACTCTGTAGAATCGACCTCTTCTTCCTCAGCTAGCGCCCTCACTCTTCATCTCAACACACAATGTGTTTTGTCCTTCACCCTCAGCCTCCTTTTATTACTCTAACTCACTTTTCCAAGAGTCTTCTAGAAGCCTTCAGAAATTCACTTTGGTGAATTACTAATTTCCAAAAAGTCACTCTTCATAAATCTGAGTGAAAAGTCAACAAAAGTCATTTAAATGACTTTTATACTTTTCCTAAGTTAAAACTTAGGATAAATTAAAAATGTTGATATGGGTATTTTAAATATGTCCATCAGCTAGCCTTGGACACATAGGCTAAGTTGAGACACCTTCTAAGCTACAAAATTAACAAATATTATGTTGTAGTTGCATGAGTTAGTTGGCATGTTGTGTGCATGTAGATTTTTAAATGGTATCAAATTATGCTAATTCGTTTTTGAAGTTACAAGACTCGGCTTGGAGGTTGGGTACATTACAAGTGACAACCCTTATACAAGATGCACCATCACAACCATGAAATTATAGCCAAGAATAGCGTGCAACCATTGAACAAAGAAAGAACAACCATAATATGTAGCCCAAGATGAAGTAGACAAACTAGGACAAACTTCTTAATCAACAAATAGCCAACAATACATCATTCTTCGAACCTAATTTCACAAAATGATCAAGAGAACCATAAAATGTCACACTTAATCTTTCTCCTTAACTAGGACAGCCCTCAAAAATAGAGTGAACAGCCCTAACTAGAAAATTACAGTAGTAAATATCCTTCAATAATTCATGGTTACATCAAGGATTTGGGAGGATTTACAACTTCTAGCCCGATCTCTTCTTATGCGACAAACTTGCCCTTCTCCAAAGATTGTTTTAGTAGCAAAAGCCATGGCAATCCTTGCATAAAACCCTAATCAACCTGAAAAGAAAAGAGAGATGAAAAAACTTGACATTGAACTTGTCCCTTGAATTCTTCCCCCCAAAATATCTCTTCAACTAAGCTTGGAGGGGAACTCCCACAACTCCAACCATGCCTTTAGCAAATGAATATCTCCTCTATTTATATCCTTCAAATCAAACCCTAATTCATTAAATAATATTTCTTTTTAGAAGGCCCTAAAATCCTCCTTGAGTTTGCCTCTTGAGTGAATAAAATAGGTCCATGTTGCCAATTGATATCTTTCTAATTCATGAGATCCTTTTAAAACATGCATTTATTATTCATTTGAGGGTTTGACCATGTCAACAATGCCACATGGCATCTCCTCATGAAAAAATCTTTCATTCACATACGTAGAAAATGCCTTGAACAAAGTGTCCTCACCCCAAAGCCTTCCTCAAAGGTGAAACATGCCTCCAAATATATAGAAAAGGCCTCGAACAATGTGTATTTACACACAAATATCTCAAAAGGTGAATATGTGAAAATGGATTAAATGTGTCCTTACCCCCAAAAGTTCTCCTCAAAGGGTAAAAAATGTCGCCAAATACATGGAATACACCTCAAATAATGTGTAAAGCCCCATAAAGTCACTTTAATATGCTTTAAATGCCCTTTGCACAAAATTTTCCTCTTAAAGAGGGTATATTCATGATCAAGCAACCAAATGTTGTTCTTTTTACCTATGGAGTGGGATGCTCCACATCAAATGACCCTTATCTGACCATCTAAATGCCTTCAACACCACATCAATCTAAGCAAGGTGTTCCTTCTTTAGCTTCTTTTTTTTATCACCTGTCATGTCGGGCTTCCTCCAAGGTAGGGCGTTTTGCTCCTCTAGGCTTAATCTTGACATATGCCTTGCTCTGAACCTCTTGTAATGTAGGGAATTCCTTTTCCAGGGTTGTGTCTAGTCCTTATCTTGCCATAAATCATACTTTGGACACTTCTTAAGAGAGTGCAATAATCCTCTAGGGTTTTCTTGCTTGCTCACATCCACCATCTACGTGGTCTAGGGTCTTGGGTGCAATCAAGGAACAAGGTTCATCATCAATGATGCAACCAAAGATAGTGTAATCCATGTAACCATGCCTCCAAATCTACATCAAGTGTGCTCAAATGGAATCCCCCGGTGCAATTTACCTCTGAAATATCCTCCAACAAGCCAATTATACTCCTCCACATCCTAGACGATGAATGGTGCTCGAGCAAGATCGAACAAAAGGGGCACAAACTCCAATTCTTTCCCTGCAACCTATAATTTCCATTGAACTCCAAGGATCTCTCGTTCTGCTGGTCAGAGAAGAAAGCCCATGACAATGCAAAATGACCCTTGCATTTTTAGAGGGTAACACACTATCTGGAACTGGAAGATTTGGGGGCAATAGATTGCATAATTTTTTAGGCTTCAAGCAAGGAGGCTCAATATGACGAATTTTTTCTATAGCGATATCTTTGGGATATTGATCACATAGCTTGCATGGATTAGAGGACATTGGCTTGATCTAAGCCATTGTTTTCATCTAATAGAGCAACTATCCAGGGAATGCAACAACTTGTAAAAGATGAGGGCCTTCCTAAATGAATAATGTTATGTAGGGTCCGTGTTATCGTGCAATTTGTACTTTGATGGAAAGGAAAAGGCAAATGAACACAAAAAGGCGTAACGGGAGACTATCCTATCACTGTCACCTCAACAGGATGTCTCTTTCTATTTAGGGTGGTAGGCCCAGGGGAGACATCCCCGATGACCTGGGTTTTGAGAAGGCAAAGGATTAAGGGCAAGTAAAAGTTTCCCCCTCACAAGTCACCACCGATCAGAAAGTTCGGCTAAACAGCGAATAAAGATAGTAAGAACCAGAAATGTACCTACCCGGATCAAAGCAACATGAAACTATATTTGCAAGGTCACTTGTTGGTTAGTACTTCATATAACCGGAGACTTTCTCAATAAAAGCAATTGACTAATATATTGACGAAGTAAGCAAAGATGTATAGTAGCAATAATCACAATACGATACTTCACAATAAATGCTTTAAAGAAGCTTCAAAATGAGCAAGAATGATTTAACATCAATGTCACAACACCAACATTCATCAGAAGCAAATACTACTATGCATTAGCCAATCTTTCAATTGCTTAAAGAAGCTTAAAATGTTGCAAAGTATAACTATAGCTCCAATGGATAATAGCAGCGATAAGGTTAGCAGGTCAATTTAAACTAGGGTTAGAAGGTGTTAGTAGTTGTTCAAAGATTTTGAAGGTTGTGATCAAAGCACTCAAGCAAAAAGTCTTAGACCAGTGCATTCATAGGGCAAATGGAGTCAAAAGTAGCAGCAAGAATTGAAGGAACAAGATGATAATAGTAGAGCCAAAGACAAGAGGAATTTGATGGATGAAGTGTTGGTAAGCCAAGGCTTCAACCATCAAACCCTAGGGGAAAACGGCTACTAAGGTGTAGGTAACCCTAGGCCTTAGTAGGTTTTCCTCCTTCTTTAGCTCAATGACAAAGTGAAAAACGGCTAGGATGAAGAACAAAAGATAGGGTGTTGCAATGGCAAGGCCCTAGCAATGACTTCAACAAAGAAAATGGCTCCTTGGCATAATCTAGTAGGTAGATAGCAATTAAAACAAGGACATCAACATGTGCTTATTTCCTAGGGTTTATTCCAGCAATTTCATTAACAAAATGCAAGTAAAACACTATAACCATTCAAGTAAGAGAAGGATTGCAAAAATTCACTTACATTCACCAAGTATTTATCAAGCCAAACCCTAGTTATAAACCATCCACCAAGAAACATGCCAAAGATCACCAAAATAAGCCTCCTTCAACAAGTGCACACTAGTAATTTCATCCAAAACCCTAAGAAGGGCGTAAATTTCATACCTCACACAAGTGTGAGTGAAAGATGATGAGAAAAAGAGAGTTTTAGCTCTCTACTTATACAATAGCAATGACCTTAAATTTTATTTTAGGTCACAAAAGGCCGACATGGCCAAATTTACATCAAAATATTGTTTTACATTAAATGTCATAATTAAAACCCTAAATCAAGCAAAATGATGACGACATGCCCCTTTAGGATGACGTTAGGCCTTTTTAGGGAAATGTTGGCTTCTTGGAGCAAAACGTTAGGCCTCCTTCGGCCTCAGGAACTTGCCACACGTGCCACTTGGCACATAACTGCCTCCCAAAACCTCCACAAGTACTAGATGACGTCATGGGTGTCCTAGGTAACGTCATGGGCCTTCCAAGGCCAACATCCTGGTGGAAAAGGCACAACCCCCCTGGGTACGGGTCTGCCAAGCTACCTCTGGTGGAACGTCCTCCTCTTCTCCGGTGCAAACCCTCTGATCTGGCTCTGCCCCCTGCTGGGGTCTCAGCATCCATCTAGTGGGCTTTCAGCCCCATGGAGGTCCGAACTAATCATCTCCCCATGTGTACTTGTCCATAAAGGTACCTATTCATCAGGTATGGTCTTGAAACATCAACAGATACGCCCTCCATAGGCTCATAAGTCACAGGGATCATAGCAATGTCAATCACATCTAATCATCAAGTTATTAAACATGTGCATAAAACCCCTTTTACCCGGACAAGTGCTCAAAGACATTATACTAATCTACAAGCCAAGTTTGGAGGAAACGTTAGGACGTCCTATTGGGCTAATGCTCACTAGATGTGGGGTGTTTCCGAGAGAAATCAAATCTAAGCCATGTGAGTGGATGAAGTGGATAAGGGATGTCTGGGCAGGGGGTGCAGTAATAGCAGGGAAATGTATGGCTTACCTGTGGTTGCCTCTGTAGAGGGTGAGTTGCACCTGTCATGGATGCAAATGTTTCCAAGCCCATTCATGCCTTTTTTGTCTTTATTTTTATTGTCGTTTCTTCAAGAAGCTAGTTAGGGGACATTGCCATGGCGTGGTGACCAGTGGTGGCAATGTTACCCACAAGCATTTCACGGAAATGAGAAGGTTGGCTCGTGATGACACCCTCTTTCTCTTGGCTATGCCACCAAGAGCCACTACCCTGGCGTGGTGACCAATTGTTGGTAGTGTCATACCGTTACATGCCCATGGACCTAATAGGTTGGCTCGTGATGAGACCCCCTATCCTCCAACTAGGTCTTGTTTTATTATTTTTATGGGTCCCTCTGTTTCTTGCTGAGAAGTTTTTTACTGCTTTCTCGGGGATTCCCGGGCGAAGCATCTCAAGGTTTCATTCTTTGGCTTCTATCTTTTGCCAGCGACTTTTACCCTCTAGGCCTTTAGCCCCTTCTTCCCACAAGGTAAGGTACAACCCTTAAATATTTGGCCAACCCAATGCCCAGACCAGTGTAACGGGGTGGATGAGTGGGAGAAAGATGGAAAGTGGTAATTATGGTGGGAGGGAACGATGGCTTCTCATGAATCCCCCCAGTGGCAACTCAAAACCTATGGGCACAAGCTTACTAGGGCATCCTGTCATTCCCCCCAGATATGGTCAAGTGGATAGGTACAAGATCCAAGCACCCGTTAGAAACAAAAGGAATTGAATGCACATATTCAAAGGTTTTGAGGATCAGAGTGACACATACCATGATACCCAGACTCATTACCTCATGGAGCAAGATCCACTTCTGCTACAGGACCAGGCCGAGGTAATGGATGTTGTTGCTGCTGACAAAGTGGAGGCGCTGAAGAATGAAAATATGGGCCCTCCAGGGCCATGCTCAAGTCGATCTGACTCTCAGTACTCCATGACTAGGACCTGTGGGCCTCAAGACATAATCTCCTTAGTTATCCCTAAACTGAGGATAACAATCCCATTTGGAGAGATTGGCAATGGGCTTATGATAAGCTCATATTCGACCATAATAGCGAAAAGTTATACCTCCTCGTGCATAAAAAGACCCCAATGGCCACACTACTCAATGCAAGATGGTTTTCCTCGTATGTTGAATTTCAATGGGTCAACCACATGAACAATGTTTGGTCCTACGAGGTCTCTTACAAGCTCAAAGTGTTTTCGTGGTTAGTGTTTTATCAAGAACTGCTTACAAAGTCCAAGTTTTCCAAAGGGGGTTATCGATGACAAGTGATCCTATTGTTACAAAAATGGGACACTCAGAACACATCTTCTATCAATGTCAATTTGGTCATCAATCTTGGAAACTAGTTCAGCAGAAATTTCCATCTTTACTTCCAGATAAGATTATTTTATTAATGTCCACGAATGACCAAAAAAGAGTAGGACAGTGTGACTCAAAAGTACAACCAGTAAAAACATAGTGTGGGAGTTCCAAGACTACTCCTAAAAACTAAAAGAGTAAAGGTACAAACGAGAAAGCAAGTACATACTAGTAAATAGCAAAAGCAGAAGTAACTACTCATCATTAGAAACAACTCATCGAGGAAGCATCCAATGGCCAGCAGCACTGCTTGGAGGCTGTAACCATCTCATTTCCAGCTTTTATGTTGGCCTTTAGCATCGTTTTACAGATTTCAACTCTCTATTCTCTCTAGAAATTATGTTGTAAGTGTATGATTGGAGGCACTATATGTGTTATGTCTGCTTTTCAAAAGTTGTGATCTGGTGAGGTAAGTGCCCAAATCAAAGCTAAAGATTTTTTGCTCCTAACAAGATGCCAAAAATGTATATATTAGTGCATACTTGGACCTTATTGCAATGATCTCTGCATTGAAGTAAAACCCTTTTTTACTCTGTACATATTTGATTCTCTGTATAATATAAACTGCATTATCTCGAAAGAAATAAAATCAATGTTGAAGCATAACTCCATGCTTACGGGCACCCATGTTCTCACCATGGCTTTGGAGATCTGCACTGGCCGCTTATATATGCCCCCACATTTTATAGTAAACCATCATCTCATATATCCTGCATGTTGAAATTTTGAGGTCCTATGAGGCTCCCATCTAAGGTCTGTCTTTGACCTTAGTATGGCTCTAAGTTTCAACTGTTTTGCTGTCCTCTTTTTGCTGTTTTAGGACAGCAAGCTGTCATGTACTTTCTGCTCAATGTTTTATAGGTTAAGTGTT
>SNQJ01S0005539.1:243959-261941 GCA_010110895.2 Picea sitchensis | reverse complement strand
ATTTCACTTTTGACTTAAAACTCCTAAGTCAAAGTGAAATTAGAATCATAAAGTAAAGTATGAGGGTAAAAGTCTCCCCCTTTGTGCTTAGAGACTCATAAGCACATGGGGACCACTTTCCAAGGTATCCAAATCTCAACATTGCATAACCAGGATGATGACATGATGTAACCTTATTAATTGAATAGTGTCTATCTCATCTGCTTTATCTCCTCAGTCATGAGGTTATTTTCCCTGTAATGTTCAGCAGTAGTCATCTATAACCAACACTGCCACTCTCAAAAGGATCATGTTTCCTAGTGTACAAGGTTTTGAAAATATTTGTTTTGACATGGAGAGTCAATAACACTTGAAAAATAACGAAAACAATATTTTTCTGCATGTTTCTTTAAACAATATTTTTCTGCACGTTTTTCTTCACATTTCACAAATCATCTATCACCATTGTATTTCTCTTTATATTTAGAAAATTCAGAAGATATAGATCTAAGTCTTGACTCTTAAGACAACTGATCTAAGAACACGTCAAATGACAAATGAGCATCACTGCTCAAGGCAATGCCCACTAGTCTCTACATCCAGGTACTGCATGAAGGAACACAGAATGTCGCTATCGGAATTAGAATCATTTGTATTCTCCAGAATACTCAATGGCACACTAACCAACCCGAGTTGTGCATCATCAGGTCCCTCCTCATCTACCTTTGCATTAGGTTTACATTCATTTTATTCTTCATTTTTCTTTTTTGTCTTTATTTTCCTCGAATAGGCGGAGTTTGGTCAAAAGAGAGCATATGAGCATCTCATTTTTTTAGGGGGATGTTCCCTACTGCACCCCCCGCCAAAAAGGAGATGTGGGGAAATAACCCCCTTGGAGTACCCAAGTCCCAAGAGCATGAGGAGCGCATCCCCTACCCTCAAAGAACGTGTCTCTGTATAACACTGCTTTTATTTCCAGTAATGATGCCAATATTGAGCTAGGGCCTTGCATCTCTTAGGGGTTTTCTCCTCTGCTTTACCTAGATCCTGCTGCTATGTCTTTCATCGCCATCTGTATCTTTCCTTTTTAGCTGTATTTTTAGCATCTAGTTGTACTCGCTTGTCCCATTGACCTATTTCTTGGTCATGTGTTGGACATTAATAAAATTATCTTATCTATCTTACTAAATAATAAGTATAAAAATTATTTCTTCCTGGTATCAAATATTAGGGAAACCAGTATCTAAACATCTATATTCCTTCTGTAAAGATCCAACAAATCATGGCATCCATAAATATAGAAACGTGCTTGATTTTTATCATTAACATCCAACAGTAAATTCATTTCAGAACTGATGACAAAGTACTTTGAATCATTGTAGTTGACATTCTTTTAGTCATGGCCATAACTTCACCTAATACGGCATTTTATAGTGAGCATTGGAAGCATGAATGATGAAAGTGAAAAATGAAAAATTATCGTTTATTTAACCTCCAATGCATTTATAAGCATTCTTATGTTTCTATAACAAGTCAAAGAACTTCCATAACATAAATCTTATAAAAGATGCCATCATGTTTATATCAAAAACAAGGCTTTACCTCTGTGCGTCCAGGCATTATTGGTTTGCCCGCCAATAATTCTGCCAGGAGGCAACCAGCACTCCAAAGATCAACAGTTGCATCATACTCCGTAGCTCCCAACAAAAGTTCTGGGGGTCGATACCAAAGGGTAACTACACGACTAGTCATAGGTTGCTTTTGATCGGGATTGTAAAATGTGGCCAATCCAAAATCAGCAATTTTCAAGATGCCTCCATTGTCAAGAAGTAGATTGGAACCCTTAATATCACGATGCAAGACACCTCTGCTGTGACAGTGTTCAAGTCCTGAAAGCAACTGATGCAAATAACATTTTACCTGGAAAGAAGTCAATGTAAAATTTGTTCAGAAAAATTATTTCCAGAATTTTGCGTCTCGGAAAACAAAGGCATGAATGCATGAGGTTTTCATCTAAAAAGCAGACAGTCACTATTTTATTTGCAATTAAAGGGGAGGTTGTATGCTTAAAAACGTTACATAATATATATGCAAAGGGAATCTTATAGATGGGAATATATGCTGTTTAACAACCTAAAATAAAAAATAAGGGCAATGCATAAATATCATAGTTACAAGGATGTGAACAGAAAACATAGCACTAAGTTTGTGAAGTGAATTTCAACTGTAATTAATTGAAAATTAAAATGTAATTACATAATACACTATTCAAAAACAACGCCCAAGTTTTCAAGTTAAATTTCAACTCTCACTATATAGATATTACACAAATTCAAACACATGCCAAAAAATGCAAATGAAACATATTCCAAGGAATATGTAACTCGCTACTTGTTTAATATTATGTCTTATATGCAGGCATGTAGATGTTGGACAAATATTAGTTTCTTGATGAAACCCTAGAATCCCAAGTGTGGATAAATAATAAATGATACTGCTTTGAAGATATAAATACAAAACATGCAATTGGCGTTGCAAGAATAATCATATAAACTGACTAATCATAATTGGATAAGCATGCAATTTAAACTGAATAATCATATAAAGAAAAGATTTAAAAGCAAGAAGAGGGAATATTTTTTGCTGAACCTTAATCAAAACTGAGCAATAAGACAAGATTCATATAAATATGCATAATTGGAGAATGTGAAATTTCTAAACCCAGTACACTTTAAACCAATCAAAATTAATTTTAACTGATTATTCAGGGTTTTTCTTCATAGTAAATTAAATACACAGCAGAAATAAATTACCAGGAACTGAAAGTAAAGTAGACAGCAATCACATCAAAATGAACACGCTTATTTTTGGACAATAGTCCCCGGAAAAACCCAAGATGGGAAAACCGGTGCAGCAGATCTGAGGATTTATTATTTCTGAGCAGGAAAATATGGAAATTTCTTACAAAGTAAATCAGCCTCTGCCCACAGCTGAATAATCTTCAGCAAAACCCTCTCCAACAAAATCATACAGCCTCTCTAGACCCTCCAAAACAGAACCAGAACGAAACAGCAGCAAGAAGATGAACCTCTGCATGTTGTACGGCCCTCCTGCATCACTCTGTATGGCCATGCCCGATCTGAAGCTTAGCCTCTGCGATTTGGTGAAGAGACGATTTGATCCACCTGTTGGACTCTCCTCTTTCCTCCTGCAAAACTCTCACCCTGCAAATCTGCAATCGACTTCTCTCACTAATCGATCTCTCTTCTGCTTGTGCGCCCTCTTAGCCCAGCCAATCTCTTTATTCTTCATTGAGTAAGTGAAACCCTAATCTCCAAAAGGATTGAGGGCTGAGATCGACCCCCACCCTCATGAAGAGATCAATGGTCAAGACTAAAAGACCACAACTTAAATTATTTTTCACTTTAACTTTAGAAAAAGTACTCAATAAAGTCAACTGAAGATTATAACACATCAATAGTTCTTTTCCTAAGTTAGACTTAGAAAAACATTTAATTAATCGACTTAGCCTAAGTTTCATTGCCCTCCATCATGCTAGGACGTTGTAATGATGATGGAAGACCTTCCTTGCTATAATCTCAACACTCCCTCAACACTCCCTCTTAGCGAGGAAGGGATTCTTTCTCAACCCCATCTGATCTCTGAACTTCTCGAACTTTTGTCTACTCATTGCCTTGGTAAGGATGTCTTCCATCTGCTCATTAGTCTGTATGTAATCAAGCCTCATGGCTCCTCTCTGTACACAATCCCAGATGAAGTGATACCTGATATCGATGTGCTTTCTACGATCATGAAACACCCGGTTCTCAAAGAGCTTGATGCAACTCTGATTGTCACAGTGAATCACAGTAGCTTCTAGCTCCTGCCTGAACAAGCCCAAAAGTAACTTCCTCAACTGCCTCACATGCTTCCAAACTGGCTGCCATGTACTATGCCTCGACAGAGCTCAATGCCATTGATCTCTGCTTCCTGTCGAACCAACAAATGATACCTGATCCAATGTTGAAGCAACCTGAAGTACTCTTCCTGTCCTCTGCACATCCTGCCCAATCAGCATCTGTAAAACCTGCTAATGTCACTCCACCACTGCGCTCATATAATATCCCGTACTCCACTGTCCCTCTGAGATAGCGAAGCACATGCTTCGCAGCAATCCAATGTACTCTTCGAGGGTCCACCATGAACTGACTCAAAGAGTTTACTGCAAAGTTGATATCTGGCCGAGTATTGACCAAATACATGAGCGATCCAATCGACTAATGATAGACAGTGGGGTCTACTGTCTTCGAATCTGATGCATCAATCTTCCTCCAGTTTGTAACCAGAGGTGTGGACATGGGCCTACAGTCCATCATCCTAAACTCGCGCAAAATCTTTACTACATACTTCCCATGTCCTAGGAAGAAGCACCCATCCATCTGCCAAACCTCCAACCCTAGAAAATAGTGCATCAACCCAAGGTCTTTCATTTCAAATTTTGTTGCAAGGTTGACCTTGCAATCTTCTATCAGCTGCTCATCTCCAGTGAGAAATAGGTCATCTACATAAAGCACCAGTATAAGAGGCTTCTCTCCTGCAAGAAAGTACCAGTTTGAATCTGCCTCGCTCCGCTAGAAGCCCATCTCTATCAAGTAGTTGTCAATCCTCAAGTACCAAGCCCGAGGTGCTTGCTTAAGCCAATACAAGGCTCTCCTCAATCTGCACACATGCGTCTCTCTGTTGCCAACCTCAAATCCCTCAGACTGCTCAACATATACCTCCTCCTCAACTACTCCATTGAGGAAGGCAGTCTTCGCGTCCATCTGATGAACACGCCGGCCCTTCTATGTTGCTAATGAAATAACTGCTCGGATTGAAGAATACCTAGCCACTGGAGTGAAAGCCTCCTCGTAATCAACTCCCTCTCGTTATGAAAACCCCTTGGCCACGAAGTGGGCATTGTACTTGTCCATGCTTCCATCTACTGCATGCTTAACTTTGTAGATCCACTTGGATCCAACCACCTTTTTATCCTTTGGCCTCGGAACTACCTCCCATACATCATTTTTCATAATGGAGGCATATTCCTCCATCATGGCCTCCTGCCACACCTTATGCCGTGCAGCATTCTCATAACTGGAAGGCTCAGCATCAATGAGTTGAGTCATATAGGCTACTAAGTCATCCTCCCATCCAGATCAAGTGGAAGGGGACATTACACCCAAAGAGGATGATGGGAATGTTCTCACCTTCAAGTTTAATTCTCGAGCTTGCCTAGTACATTCCTCTAGGAGATTTGACTAAACAAATTCTTTGACCTTTGCAAACAGGGGTGTGTTGTTCCCTCCCTTACCACTTGACCCCAAGAATTGAGAGTTTCCTGTTGAGTCTCAACTTCTTTCTTGAATAAGACCTGATGGGTAGGAACTGATCCCAGCATACTTTAGAAATTATGAAAAACATTTAGATGTTGGATTGCAAACTGATTTCTACACCAATGGTTCCAAATCTGAAAATGACTTGTGACTAAGATTCAGATTTGGTTGATCATACTTAATACCAGCGGATGATTGGGTCATTTATATACCTACTAGCTAGTAGATACTAGGCCAGATATATGATGTGCAGTGAATACATTGAGCCAATTCATGGTGGAGCCTAGGCAGTCTCATTGGAGAGTTGCTAAGCATGTGCTTTGATATCTGAATACCACTATTCACAATAGCATGCAGTATACAGCAGATGGTGAGAGTTCACTTCATGGTTTTGTTGATTCAAATTGGGTGGGAGATGTAGGGACATGGAAGAGCACTTCTGGCTACTCTTTCAGCTTGGGTACAGGTATGATTTTTTGGTTCAGCAGAAAACATGCAGCAGTTGCCCTTGGCTCAGCAGAAGCAAAGTACATCACAGCTTCCTCAGTGAGTTGTGAGACAATTTGGCTTTGCAAATTGGTAGCTGAGTTAACCTATGTGATGCTGGGGCCCACTGTCATTTATTGTAATTATCTAAGTTACAATAAGCTCGCTAAGAAACAGGTTTTCTATTATCTAAACATATGGAGATCATATATCATTTCCTAAGGGCCAGGGTACAGAGGAAAGCAATGATCCTGGAGTATATTTCTTCAGATCCATAGGTGGCCAGTGTTGTGACAAAACCCTTAGAGAAAAGGATGTCCAAGTCACTGAGAGACAGACTCAGTGCGGTGGATAACACATTCCTCTCAAAAAGGGAGCATTATTTAGTTTCTCCAAAATCTCCATATCATTTCCTTCATTTGGCATCATTTCCTAATTTTTAGAGATTTCCTAGATTTAAGGGGTTTCTATTTTTACACTGGTGGTTGGACTAGTGATTAGAAATGAAGTGTCACTTCTAGAGAGTATTTCTCGGAACTACTCAAAACTACTTTAAGCATGTTAATTAGTCTTTAGTATGTTTATCTCCCAGGGGGGTAACTACACTAGGACATTTAGTTTTCCCAAAATAAAAGTTACAAGTGAGCTGTAACTCTTTGTTTAGTTGTTGATTTGTCTCTATCCTCCACTTGGCTGCTTGTGAAGAGCCCCGGAAGAGTCAGAGTCCATGTTAAGTGATGTGAAGGCACCCCAGGAGGTCGCCCTCTTTAGATAGGTGCTCCTCCTTTGTTCTTCATTCATTAGAATTAGTTTTCTTGAGCTAATCAAAAATTTCTAATAGCTGGTCTAGAATTTTCAGCACTGGTTTTGTAATTTAAGCAAGGAGAAAACTCAGAACTACCACTCAATATTTGGTAGATCAATCTCAAATTCAATATGTTGTATCTTTCCCGATCTATCATTCTACGGTTTCTGTATTGAAAAAGAAGCAATTTTAATTGGTGTTTCAAGAGCTCTTCTGTTTCATATTTAGTTTTACATCTTAGGAATCAGATCTGCGTATTATGAATTGAAAATTTTAACAAGTACAAGAGTGATGATGAGTTGCACTGCAACTCTTAAGAAATACTAATTTCTCAATCAATCCTCATGTAGGCCCAATTCCTGGGCAACCTACTATTACTTATACAAGTGCTCCCTTACATTGGCTAGAGGGCTTACACCAACTCCACCAAGTTAGAGTTACTCTGGAGTACAAGATTATCTTTGGAAACAAAATAATGTAAGAGAGTTGGAAGAGCAAATCACCAAAACAAAATGGAAGTTGCCTAAAATTGCCAAAGATCTATGCATAGCACACAAGTGAGAAAATAATCTGATGTGAAGGATCTTGTCCCTTTGAGAGTGAAGCCCAAGAAGATTTACTCTAGAGATAGAGTAAACAGTAGAAGTTAGCAGCACCATATTGTGGACCATTTGTGATTTTGGATAGAGCCCGGTTGGTTGCACATAGGCTTGCATTGTCACCTAGCATAAGAGTGCATAATTCTTTTCATGTTCTTCATTAAAGGGCATGTGCATGATCCTAACCACATGCTTGATTGGGTTATGGCGTAAGTGGAAACAATGGTAGAGTTCCAAATTGGTTGTGTTAATGCAGTAGATAAAATAATACCACACAATTGCAAACAAGCCATCACAGAGGTACAGGTCAAATGAAAACATTCTACTATTGATGAAGGAAAATGACAATGGAAGATACAGTGACGCAAAAAAATCTACTTTACCATACCAAGTACACTACAATTAAGCGAGAGGAGATATACAACAACAATGTTGGCACATGCAAATATATTGAGGTGCATATTTAAAACTGTACATATAACTCTGTGTTGATTGTTACAACTGAAGATTGAATAACCTTTGCCTTATACATATATGAAGTGCATACCTACAAGTAGAACTGCTTACATACATGTAAAGTTATTGGCACACAAGCAAGTATTCACTTACACAGATTGACTAACTATGATTGACTGCAATCATGATTAACAGTAATCGATCTCAATGAACCACAGTTAACGTTGCCTTAAAGAGGCCACGTGTCTAAGAAGGATCCCCTCATGATGACACTGGCTTCCACATTATTCGAGCCAAATTGGGCCAGGGGGTGTTATTGTGATGGCTCCATGCCCATACGTGCTGTTGATCCAATTGCACAATAGCTATAAGGTGACCAACGCAGAAATAGCTGGGAGAGGTGATTAAGAATTACCCAGCTTGGTCTGACTTTGCCGAATGTAAGAGTTTACAACTCTTTTCCACTTTCAACTCAGTTAAATACAATAAAATGATCTACTAACTCAGCTGCAGATCTTTATAGCACACAATTTGGCTGTCCGTTATTCGCTTTCTGTGGAAAAAGCAGTGTAAAGTTACTTTCCATAAGGAACCGCCTCCTCTTAGCTGTGGAGAATCAAGACTCTTTAAGCCAAAATTGGCTTTGCTTGTTGAATCAGATTCAGTTTTTTCTGCAAAGATGTGGACTCCCTTCCTATTGGGGCACATGATCATATGCTTGCTTTTTTGGCCATTTTAAGCTGGGAATTTCCTTGGCATCCTGTTGTTAGATTGCTGTGACTCTATTGGTTCCATGACATAACTATTTGTTCCATGGAGTAATATATGATGCATTTCTCCAAAACAAAACAAAAGGATCTATTAGCTGATTATAATAATCTCATCTAACAGGCATATCAGTAAGAATAACTTGTAACAATATCCAACAACAATTACTTTTAACAAATTAAGTGGCTAACAGAACTATAGCAGAGAAACAATGTTCTAGGACAATGTAATTCCTCCCAAAGAACCAACACAACAATGTCACGACTCACAATCCACAGGCATTACAAAACATATAATAGATACTAAAATGAAAGGTTTATCAACAAATGCAAAATAAGACTGCTTAGGCAATACAACATATAAATTACCATTTACTAAATGAGGGCTTTATGGAAGAAGAAAAACAAGAATACTTAGGTAACAGTTAGGTTAATGCAGGCAATATATTTTCCGTGAAAAGTAATTTCTTCAGATTATATTTCCCAAAAATTGTTTAAGAATATATATAGATTTCTCGAAGTAAATAATGCAGTTAATCAGACATTTAAACTCTGTGATCTGCAAAATCTTTACTTCAAATTTAAAATTCATGCCAACTTCTACAGAACTTTCCAATCCCCGGCGTAACTCAGAAAACATGAAAACTGAGATATCTTAAATTTAATTACCTGCTTTTATTCTTCCCCTCTATTTGAGGCATTACATGTTTAACATATTCAACAGAGTGGACAGAAGAAAGGTAGGAGAGATAAAAGCAAAGAAGAGAAATTGGTTGCAAACCTGAGGTTCAGTAAAAGTACTTCCTGGAGAAGCTGCAAGGCCTGCAAGATCATGCTCCATGTATTCAAATACAAGGTACAAACTGCAAGACATTCTCGAGGTAACCAATCCCTCCAGTTTGACTACATTAGGATGATCAAGCCGTCGCAAGACCAAAATCTCCCTTGCCATAAACTTTACACTTTCAGGTTCCAAATTGTCAAAACGAACCTTCTTTAGAGCAACAATTTTCCCAGTATCTATATCTCGAGCCTTGTAAACGTTGCTATATGTACCTTGCCCAATCTACAACAAAAATATCCTTAATTACACATAGCACCAAAATATAAGTAAAACTATAAACTACAACAGGTAAAAGGAACTGAAATGATGTCAACAAAACAACAGACAATAGATCACGTTGTCAAGCATAAACTTGCTCTCCAAATGCTATTCTCCTCGTAGGCAATAATATGACTCCATATAGACTAAAGGCACAGAAATCATATTTTGATGGATAAAAATCAAAGTACCTACAATTAAAAGATGGACAACATGAAGAAGAGAAAAAGAAGAGGTGGCATTACAACATGCATATGATACAAAAGTAAAACTTTAAGCTGATAAATACTGTAGCTAAGGGTAAATGAAAGAGAGCAAGCCTACAACCCCTAGAGGGTGTAAGGGACGAGAACCAAGGGTAGGCTTGAAGCCTGTCACTTCAGTTGGGTAGGCTTCAAGCCTGTCACTTCAGTTGGCAGGATGGTGATGCATGTGAGCTGGGGGAGAAGGACGAGGGAGGTTACCTCATCCTGGCCCTTCAGTCCTTCAAATAAATTAACTATTACTCCCACTCCAGTGACCATTATGGCCCTTCGTGGGCGAGGGAAAGACCAGTCCATTGTAGCCATGATTACTGAAGGAGCTCGATGAGAGAGGTATGTTTTTGGTCTCTACGGATTAGTTTTCTTGGTTATTCTTCAGACCAATTTCGAGCTTACGTAAACCTTTCTATCTGGTTGGGGCTTAGCCTGTGAAAATGGTAGGTCTGGATATGATCTCACAGGGATAGCTTGTTCAAGGTTTCATTCATCCAAAGTCTACAGGATTTTCAGGGGGCATAGGAACGACGTGCGCTTTTTCATTCATGAAAGTCAACATTCTCCAGCACAGTCTGAAGGACTAGCCAGGGAAGGAGATACTGAGATTCTAACCTACCTCCATTCCTCTGGGTCCTCTGTAGATGGTGTTGATGTTTGGACAACATCGGGAAGACATTCTCTTAGATTAATAATTAATAATATAACTATTGATTATTAAATACTATATATAATAAGTAAATGATAATAATAAATAGTTATTGATTATCCAAGGGACGCATCCTTTCATGGATGGTCACCGTATGTTCCCTATATATGGAACACTCATCATTGTAATAATATATCGATCATATCTCATATGAAGAAAAACAACACGGTATCAGAGTGGGACTGGGCTTGACTCCTTCAGAGGAGGGCCCAGGAAAATGAGAGTAGATTAAAATGTTGGGAGTGTTAAATTTGTGGGGTTGTTACAAATTACTTACAATCTCTATGTACAACATATTTACTTTTTACTCCTACCTAAATTATAGAAAGAATTCCATAAATTATGGTGGGCAGTAATTTATAGTAAAAATGTCTACTTACCTAAATACGAGGAATGTACTGCATATTTACTTTTACCTATATTTATGCAAAGAATCGCATGAATTATGGAGGAACAATTTAACTGATAAGTGATAAGTGATCTAAGGAAGAGACTAAGAAGTTGAAATTTTCCGAGTTACTTAGTTATGTTCTAGTGTTTACTAAAGTAATATGGTATATCATTGAAAGTAATTACCACTTGCGGAAAATTGTGCTTGTTTAATTTAACACTAGAAAATCAACATGGTTAGCCATATGACATCGAGTATACGATGGATGTGTGTTGGTAGTCGTATGACATCAAGTATATGATGGATGTGTGTTGGTAGTCATATGACATCGAGTATATGATAGATGTGTGTTGGTCATAGTAKAAGACATATTATTTGGAGGGTCACTGTATATAGTTGTGCACAAGATAAATTGATCTCCTCTAGGAGATGTTTTTTGTTGTTCTTGTTTCTTGTTCCTAGAAGGTCACAAGTAATAGCTCTGAGAAGGAGCCATAATGACGGTTGCAGGAGGCAGACATGGTGGCAAAGACCTTCCAACATGATATCAAGGAGAGACATTGCCAAACATGATGCTCAGAGACAAGAAGTCTCTAGGAGCAATGTACCTCCCAGGATGGGACCATGCCAGATAGTAGAGACAATTCCAATGATCATGGATACAGCGAGTCAAGACCGACTGTAGCACAACTATGGTAGATCCAGTAGAGGAGGCAAACACATTATGAGACTCAAAGGGAGCAGGAGTAGCAGTCTCAGTACATGAGTCGAGCCATGAGATGTTGAGGAAGCAGGCATGGCAGCAGTTCCAGTGTATGTAGAGGCACTCCCAGAGAGGGAGGCAGTACTACATCCAAAGGGAGCAAAGATTGAGTTACCTCCAGAGAAGGGGGACGAGCTACCTTCAGTGTCAGAGGGAGCAAAGACAAAGGAGGAGTTACCTCCAGCTCCAGAGGGAGTGTTGATGTTTTTCAACTTCCTGAGACATTGGTTTCATGAGGGAACCTCGATATATCAAGTATGGTCCAAGATGACTTAGCATGATCAACATTTACCTATGTTTTTGTGGGCAAAGGCATCCATGACTGCAGTTCAAAACAGAAGTCCTCATAAGACTTTGAGGAACATGACGCCTGAGGAGGTCTTCACGAGAGTGAAGCCTGAGGTTGGACACTTCAGGATATTTGGGTGTCCAATATACATTCATGTACCCAAGAAGAAAAGGATCAAACTAGACCCTTTAGGCAGAAAGGGTACATTTGTGGGGTACAATGAGTCTTTGAAGGCATATCGGATCTACATCCCTGGTCAGAGACAGATTGAGGTGAGCAGAGATGTTACCTTTGAGGAGGAGGTATCCTTTAAGAGATCTAAAGGATCTCACATGGAGATTGATCCAATTGATCCAATTGATCTCGTTGATCCTGTAGCTCCAGTTGATGTTCCCAGAGATATTGCAGTAGGTCGGAAGAGACCTACATGGGATCGTCGGACTCTGCACGAGGCAGAAGGATATGCAGCTCCTCGTGGTACCTTCTGAATGAGCAAGAGACCTCAGAGATATTCATGCTATGCCGTAGCTATGAGCCACATCATTCATTTTGAGCCTTCCTATTATGAGGAGGCAACTAGTCATCCAGTATGGAGAGATGTCATGACGGAGGAGTATCAATCCATCATGAAGAATGATGTGTGGGATATTGTTCTGAGACCCGAGGGGAAGTCTGTAGTGACTTCCAAATGGATCTACAAGATCAAACACACAGTTGACGGGAGCATCAAGAGGCACAAAATGAGATTTGTTGCTAGAGGATTCTCTTGGGTGGAGGGAATAGATTATAAGGAGACATTTGCTCTTGTTGCTCGATACACTTCTATCCGAATGATTATTTCCCCTGCAGCATCCATGGGTTGGAGAGTACATCAGATGGATGTAAAGACAACCTTTCTCAATGGAGAGATTGAGGAAGAAGTATACATCAAGCAGCCAGATGGTTTCATGATACATGAGGAGTCTCATGTGTGCAAGTTGAATAAGGCCTTGTATGGACTCAAGTAGCCACCTCGAGCTTGGTATGCGAGGATTGATGGACACCTGATGATTTTGGGCTTCAACAAAAGTGTTGTCGATCCCAGCCTGTACTACAAGACTGTTAATGGTGAGTCCCTTAGTTTGCTCCTCTACGTTGATGATTTATTCCTCACCGATATAGAGAGACTTATTGTTGAATGCAAGTATGTGTTGGCCTCTAAGTTTGAGATGAAGGACCTTGGTATGATGCACTACTTCTTGGGACTAGAGGTATGGCAGAGAACTGATGAGATCTTCTTGAGTCAGGGGAAGTACACAGTGGAGATATTGAAGAAGTTTGGGATGTTGAACTTGAAGCCCGTGGCTACACCAATGGTGACGAATCTGAAGAAACTAAGTGTGTCTTCTTTCGATTCTAACGAAATTGATCCGACTCTGTACAAAGAGTTGATTGGATCATTGATGTATCTGGTTAACACCAGCCCAAATATTTGTTATGCAGTGAGTACACTTAGCCAGTTTATGAGTCAACGGAGACAGACACATTGGATTGTTGCGAAGCATGTGTTGAGATACCTACGAAGCACAGTTGGACATGGTCGGAGATACACTTCCAGTGACATGAGATTGCAGGGATATACTGACTCTGATTAGGCAGGGAGCGTAATGGACAGGAAGAGCACCTCTGGGTGTTGCTTCACTTTGGGATCGGCCATGGTTTCCTGGTGTAGCAGGAAACAGACTTATGTGGCATTGAGCATCACAGAAGCATAGTACATTGCATTGAGTGTGGCAGTCCACGAAGCAGTGTGGCTTCGCAAGCTCCTTGTAGATTTATTTGGACATGTGCTGGATTCCATTGTTATTCTGAGACATGGTGCAGAGGAAGGAAGTATCGGTGCAGCATCTTCCTACAGATGAAAAAGTTGTTGATGTTCTTACCAAACTAGGACAAAGTTCGAGTACTTTCATGACAGACTTGGCGTGGCAAAGAATGCCTCCCTCGCTAAGAGGGAGTGTTGATGTTTGCAACTTCCTGAGACATTCTCCAGATCGTACTCCTCTGTGACTGGGTTGAGTTGATCTGTGAGGACACTTATCCGAGAAGGGATAGCCCAACGTCCCTTATGGAGAGCACATGAGCACACGTCCCATGTGGAGAGCACATGAAGACATCTCAAGGGAGTTGACCTTGACGTCACACACTATGGGAGTTGACCCTAGTGTTTCTAGAGGGAGTAGCCTCTAGAAGTCCACATGGGAGTACCATGTGTGACAGACATTCTCCAGATCGTACTCCTCTGTGAACTGAGTTGAGTTGATCTGTGAGGACACTTATTCGAGAAGGGATAAGTGGGACACTTATCCAAGAAGGGATAATTGGGTTTGGGCTTATAGCCCAACGTCCCTTGTGGAGAGCACATGAGGACGTGTCAAAGGAGTTTACCTTGACGTCACACACTAAGGGGAGTTGACCCTAGTGTTTCTAGAGGGAGTAGCCTCTAGAATTCCACGTGGGAGTGCCATGTGTGACAGACCTTTTGCTACTAAAATGGTTGTGTACCACTGGCGGAGACTATGTGTCTCTAGACAGTAGTTGTGTACTACTACAATGGTTGTGTACGCTACTACAATGCTTGTGTACCACTGTTGGAGACTATGTGTCTCTGGACAGTAGTTGTGTACTACTACAGTGGTTCTGTACCATTGGTATTTGGCAGTGACTGTGTCACTAGATAGCAGTTGTGTGCTACTAGCAATGGTTGTGTACCACTGGATAGTAGTTGTGTACTACTGTGGAAAGATACCTCCCTAGCTAAGAGGGAGTGTTGATGTTTCAACATCGGGTAGACCTTCTCCGATATTGGGTTGCAGACCAAGAGAGATAGGATACATTTATCATAAAGTTGCACTTGTGGTAATGGGCCCAGGTGTAGTCCTTCCTTGATCATGACAAGGAATAATATGGACTCAAGGTGCTTGAAGTGCTTTCCACGTGTCAGTTAGCATCAAGCTAACATTCACTCACAGGTGTGTACCTGTGGTGAAAGATCTTGGTGTGGTCTTTGTCCTAGTCATGGTGATTTGATAAGGACTGATAAAGACTCGAGATGCTATATGCTATTACATGCGGACCCAAAGTGCACCTGATCTCAGAGAGAGTCAATTGGCTCAAAAGCGAGAGTCACAGAAGGAGTTTCTCCTTGGTTCAGGTGGGAGAGAGACGTCTCCCAAGACTGACAGACAAGTGTCATGAGTCTAGGGTGAAGTTTGTATACTTCAGAGACAAGCTTGGCATGATGCAGAATAATGTCTCCCTCGTTGAGAGGGAGTGTTGATGTTTGGACAACATCGAGAAGACATTCTCTTAGATTAATAATTAATAATATAATTATTGATTAATAAATATTGTTAAATTTAAGCAGCTGCAAGAGCCATTCTCCGGGAGGATGGCATAAGACCATAGCTGAGATCTAGGGCCCCCAATGCACTTCTGGGGTTCTTGGTTTGGGACCAAGCAGTTAGAGCCATGGCATAAGACCTTGGTGAGGGCCCCCAGTGTATTGTTGGGGTTCTTGGTCAAGGACCAAGCAGTAAGTCCCTAGATGTGTTCTAGGGCCCCTGGATGTGTTACAGGGAATCCTTGCTTAACGCTTGGGTTGATCCTTGGTTTTGTACCTTGGTGGATAAGACCCTAGATGTAATCTAGGGCCCCCAAATGTGTTCTGGGGTATCCTGGTCTGGGACCAGGCAGGTTCTTGGTTAAGTACCAAGAGATGATGATGTGTGATCTTCTTCTACTCTCCCGGGATGGTCCATGAGACCTAGGAGCAGCTACGAAGATGGACATGACCACATCATTGACTTTTCCTCTTATGCTAAGATGATAAAAGCTTATAAGTTATCATGAGACTTATGTGGACATCTTGCCATTGAAGAAGACCCCTTTGACTTTGTCTTTTTGCCCCCCTTTCTTGGACCACGTCCTTCATAATGTTTGTTGTGGTGTTGGTCTTCTCTAGTCACTTTGACTTGTTGACTTTATAATTAATATTTTAATTAATTAAAATATTAATTATTTTTTTATTTTGTTTTAATTGAGTTTTAATTAACCCTAACCCCCTTCTAAACTATAAAGAAAAAAGACCTCACCCCTCACTCATTCATTCATTCATTCTTACTCACTCTCTTCTATTGGTCTGATTTTGTTGCAGCCCTCTTGTTCAGTTTGATCTTTTGGTGCGGCCTCCTTGGAGCTTCTTCTCTTGTTGTTTTTTAAGTGTTGCCTCCTTGGGTTTTCTCCCTATTGTTGGCTGGGAGCTTTCTTGTTGGTGTCTTGGTTCCCTCTTGCTAGGTTATGGTGCCACGGCCTTCCCTCTTGCTGTGTTAAGGTGGTGTGGACCTCCCTCTAGCTGGTTAAGGTGTCGCGGCCTCCTCCTAGTCCCTCTTCAAGCTATCATTGGTTACTCTAAGGCTATCGCTGTCTCCTAGGCAGCTTTTGGCTCCTCTTCGAGATGTCGCTGGTGTCTTTTTTTGTTGCCCCTGGTGTCTCGTGCATGCAGCCTCTACCTATCATATTTTGTTGTAGAATTTGATGAGACAATCCCTATGCTTGCCGCTTATTTTACTGTAGCATTACAGTACATGTTGGACATCTTTTGTTTGAGCCTAATTGTTGTCTTTGGGGTTTTTATATCAGCCCTACTTGTGTTGATTAGTCTTTGAGTTCTTCTTGGCAAACTATCCACTTAGATCATGATGAGATCAAACCCTTGAGGGTTTTGATCCATGACCTTTATTAGTTTTTCTGAGCATACAGAAATGAGGACAGCATCAAGCATCTAAGGTAAATCCGTTCTATGTTTGGTTAAGGTAATTTTCAGAGTTTGTTTTTGCTAATAAGTAGATCTGTTCTTTATTTAAGTCATTGTTCAGAATTAATTTTGTTAGCCAATGATCAGATCTATTCTTGCTCATAATTGTTTTCTCTATTGCTTAGACTCATTGTTTTATTTCTGTGATCAATATATTTCAGAAAATTTTGATTTGACTGTTGATCTATATCTAAAGTAGTGAACAAATTTAAACGAATGTTTTTGTTCTAGTTTTTCTTTAAAATCTAACATGGAATCAGAGCTTAGGGCATGAAAAGAGCTCAATTGTGGTAGACTTTTGAGCCTGCGTAAATCCACAACTACGGGTTTATTTTGAAGATCATCAGTAAACTTGTTTTATATCAGATCTTGTCTTCAATATGGCCTCATCTTCAGCCAAAGCAGAAGATAAGCTTTAAGGGGCCTCAAACTTCAATGCTTAGAAGGCTAGGGTGTTTAATATCCTAGAAGAAGGTGACTTGGATGAGTTGGTTACCAGGGTGATATAAGTGTTGATATTATGGTAGTTGCGGGAGGTATTTACCTCCACGTGCAAACCTAACGAGAATAGAATACTCCGGAAAGCAAGAAGAAACCCTAATGAGTTGGCTAATAACCCTAGAAGACATGTCAGCTCAAGAGGATAATTTATATTAGGTTATTAGCCTCCAAGAGAAGAAGTCGGCCAGAAGAATTAATATATCCTGAACAGACAGATACCCAGAATGAGAAGTCGGCTCACGCAGTTAGCCAAAATTAGTATAAATACAGGAGGTCAGTTCTCATTCTGGCAGGCAGTCTCAGAATTGCAGAGCAGCAACTTGTGCGCACTGTTATCTCCGATTTCTAGGGATAACTAGGAGATCATGTCTCAAGGCCCACAGGTCCTAGACATGGAGTACCGAGAGCAGGATTGACCTGAGCATGGCCCTGGAGGGCCCATCTTTCTTCTTCTTCATCACATTTGTCCTATCAGCAGCAGCAGCATCCATCACCTTCGGCTTGGACTTGCATCGGAGAAGACTCTTGCTCCATGAGGTAGTTGGTCCAAGTATCATGGTATGTGTCATGTTTGATCATTATAACTTTCAGATATATGCATCAGATTCCTTTCATTTCTGACAACTGCTTGGATCTTACACTAACCCA
>SNQJ01S0005539.1:218794-241919 GCA_010110895.2 Picea sitchensis | reverse complement strand
TCTCTTCTTGAGGGTTACTCAAGAAGACTGGCCCGCCTCGCCGGACAACGATTTCTCATTGTGGTTAACATGAGGAATGGTTTGTTTTGGAGGTTGGTACAAGACAATATTTTCCTCTTGTGGTTAACAGGGGAAATGGTCTGGACAGTCATTCCTTAGGGTGTATTCATTCTCTCCAGGTTGCACTTTGCTTAGTGTCGGAGGAATGGTCCAGGTTCAACAATCAGGGACAAGCATTCCTTAGGGCAGATTCATTCTCTCCAGGTTACACTTTGTTTAATGTCGAAGGAATGGCCCAGGGTGGGGAATGGTCTAGGCTCAGAAATCAGGACAGTTATTCTTCCTTGCTTGAGAAGAATAGTCGAAATAGCTCATCATTGATGTCTTACCTTTTGAGAGCAGATGCTCTTCCGAGATCTCACAGATGTGAGTGGAAGAATGGCCCATATGATTCAGTTTATATCATAACATTGTTTCTGTGCAGGTTGATATCATATGATTGTTATGAAGATTGTACGACAATAGATATATACTACTGTGGTGGATGTGTTCCACTGTTTGATCAAGTACTTGTGTGTTACTTGGTGTGGTAGTGTACCACAGGATTGTAGTTATGGATAGACACAGTTGTGTTCTATTTTATTCCGATTGCCTTGAAGACTATCAGCAGTATTAGAAATGATTATCAGCTAGATGGATGATCAAAGAACAGAGATTTCCCAGAGGGAAAATGGTTCAGAACATTTACTCTTCTAGGACATATGTCTAGATTAGAAGAATGGCTCTTGTATCACTTTGTGGTGTGAGTGACTTATCCAGCATCATGTCTAATTAATCAGATGGTGTATGGTTTCGAGAGATGATACGGCTGATGATACTGATGGTGATGATGGTGCTTATGATCTAGTCATGAGATAGTCTATGTTGATGCTACCGAGTGAATGGTATGTTCGTGCTCAAGACCATTACCTGTAATACCTCCCTAGCTAGGAGGGAGTGTTGATATTATGGTAGTTGCGGGAGGTATTTACCTCCACGTGTAAACCTGACGAGAATAGAATACTCCGGAAAGCAAGAAGAAACCCTAATGAGTTGGCTAATAACCCTAGAAGACATGTCGGCTCAAGAGGATAATTTATATTAGGTTATTAGCCTCCAAGAGAAGAAGTTGGCCAGAAGAATTAATATATCCTGAACAGGCAAATACCCAGAATGAGAAATCGGCCCAGGCAGTTAACCAGAATTAGTATAAATACAGGAGGCCAGTTCTCATTCTGGCAGGCAGTCTCAGAATTACAGAGCAGCAACTTGTGCGCACTGCAGTGCCCAGTCTTGTGCACAGGTTTGAGGAGAGTTGCCATTGTAGTTGCTACAGCTAGCAGATCATGTTTGGCTTGGACTATCTCTTGGTTAGGGTTTGGACTATCTGATCACCTCTTGTTGTTGCGCTATCCTTGGGGAAAGGTGTGTTACCCTTTGTTTGGCTATCTAGCCTAGGGTTTACTTCCGGAATGATTCTCTGTCAAGGTTAAGGTGCTCGGAGGGTGGCTTTGGCCTATGGTTGGGTGACAATAGTATTGGCAATGGTAAAACGAGCACATTCATTTATATTCTAACAATAAGAACCTACTTCAAATACAGGAAGGGCAGCATATAAGAAGAGGCAGGCAAAAGCCAAGAGGGTCATCTTTGACCCAGTTAAGGACAACATGATGCCTCTTATTGGTCATCTAAGAACAGCTAAGGAATGCTTTGATGCCCTAGCAAATCTATATGAAAAGAAGGCCCCAACTCAGAAGAGGATATTGAAGAAACAACTACGTACATTAAAGATGGGAAAGGATGAATCTATCTCTGCCTTCTTTTCCAAAATTGCTCAAACAAAAGATTAGCTTACAGCAATTGGAATTGCAGTGGATGATATGACCTAGTACAAACAGCAGTTGATGGTCTCCCTAACTCATGGGAGACATTTCTCTCATCAGTCAACGGAAGAGAAGTTCAACCCAACTTCAAGAGATTATGGCATGATTGCATGGAAGAAGAGGGTAGACTTAAAATCAGGAGTGAACCCGCAACGGTAAGAGATCATGCTCTTTCAGTGAAAGCCAAGAGATGGAAGAAGTTTCCTCAACACAAAGGAAAAGGTAAGAAACCCCAAGGTAAGCACTCTCACTTTCACTCTCATTTATCTAAAATAAGATGTTTTAACTGTAAAAGGCTAGGTCATTATGAAAAAGACAGCAGGAACCCTCCTTCACAACAGAAGCAGAGAGGCAGGTTCCATGCTTCAGTTGCAACTGAGAAAGAAGAGCCTCATAGAAGAAGAACCAGAGCTGCTATTAAAGAGCAAAAACAACGCAGAGAATGTTATTTTGTCTCAACCCTCTCCAGTACTGTCACCAAGTCGAAAGAAGTTTGGTTAGTGGTCAGCAAGGCCTCCAAACACATGACAGGCTTCAAACAGAACCTTGTGAACTATCGAGATAAGAAGTTCAATGTGAAGGTATAATTGGGTGATGAAGGAACCTATGACATAAAAGGATTTGGATCAGCATCTTTTCAACTTTAGATAGGTAATGTATTTCATATCAATGAAATTCTTTATGTTCCTGGATTAAAGAAAAATCTTATCTCAATTGCAGTTCTAGAAAGCAAAGGGTACTCAGTAGCCTTCTCCAAAGGAAAGGCTCTTATGTGAATGGAAGTATGAGCTCAGCCATGACAATCGGAACTCAAGAGGGTGGACTTTACAAAGTCACTTGTCAAGTTATTCAAGCATTAGCTCATGAGATGATCAACCCCTGTGAACTATGGCACAGAAGGTTTGGACATCTTAACTACAATGCTCTCCCAGGTTTGCAAAAGATGGTAACATGTATCCCAGTTTTTTCTTTTGAACATGATAGTATTTGTAGAGGTTGTCCTCTTGGTAAAAATACAATGAAAGCTTACCCTCGCAGTAATAGAAAAACTAATGGCATATTAGATCTTATTCATTCTGATCTTTGTGGACCTATGACTGCTCCGTCCATGAATGGTTGTCTTTATTATATCATTTTTATTGATTATTGTTCTCATAAAACTTGGATTTATTTTTTGAAAACTAAAGATGAATCTTTCAATATATTTCAAGATTTTAATAATCTTGTTGAGAATCAGACAAGTAGACACATCTATGTCTTCAGAACAGACAATGGAAAAGAATTTGACTCCCACAAATATGGTGATCTCTGTCGGACTTCCGGGATTAAGAGGGAGTTGATTGTGCCTTTAATCCTCAGCAGAATGGGGTTGCAGAAAGAAAAAACGGGACAATTTGTGAAGAAACCAGAGCCATGATGTATGATCAAAATCTTTCATTGTCTCTTTGGGCCAAAGCTGCAAGCACTGCAGTCTATATTCAGAACATGTGTCCTCATAAAGCTCTAGAATAGAAAACTCCAGAAGAAGTCTTCACCGGTAAGAAGCCTTCAATTGACCATTTAAGAATCTTTGGCAATCTTGTCTACATTCATGTACCAAAAGAAAAGAGGACTAAGTTAGAGCCCTCTGGAAAGAAAGGCACTTTTGTGGGATACAGTGAGACCTCAAAAGCATATAGAATCTATGTACCAGGGAAAAAGTTCGTTGAGGTCAGTAGAGACGTGACCTTCCATGAGGAAACAACCTTTCGTCGTTCCAGAGAACTTCCATGTGATACAGAAGAGCAGGAAGCCCCATCTCCAGAACCTTCAGATTCACCACTTCCAGATGAGCAGAGGGAGGAGGCCAGAGAGCCTTCAGTGGATCCCATAAGGGATTCTGTTGAGATTCCCTTAGAGAAGCCTCCTGTTAAAAGGAAGCCAGCTTGGTGCCGTGAGTTTTTTAAAGGAAGCAGAAAAGCATGCAGCACCTAAAGGTACCTTCAGAGAAAGCAAGAAGCCAGATAAATACTCAGGTTTGATAGCTCAGTTGAATCTTGTGATTGACTCAGAACCTTCCACTTTTGAAGAAGCTACCAAACATAAAGTGTGGAAAGATGTCATGTTAGAAGAGTACGAGTCAATATTGAAGAATGATGTATGGGAAGTGGTCCCAAGACCTCAAGGCAAATCAGTAGTAACCTCTAAATGGCTTTACAAAATAAAGCATGCAGCAAATGGCAGTGTTGAAAAATTCAAAGCTAGATTTGTGGCTCGTGGCTTCTCTCAGAAAGAAGGAATTGATTATGACAAGATTTTTGCTCATGTTGCCAGGTATACCTCTATTAGAACAATATTCTCTCTTGCTTCAGTTTTTGATTGGAAACTTCACCAAATGGATGTTAAGACTGTCTTTCTTAATGGTGAAGTTGAGCAAGAGATTTATATCGAGCAGCCTAAGGATTTCGTGATCCATGGGAAAGAATCTCATGTCTACAAACTCAAGAAAGCCTTGTATGGATTGAAACAAGCTCCGAGAGCTTGGTATGGAAGAATTGGCAGTTTTCTTCCGAGTCTTGGGTTCTACGAGAGTATAGCAGATTCTAATCGTTATATAAAGATTGTGAAAAATCATCCTATCATCTTGGTCTTATGTGTGGATGATTTGTTCCTTACTGGAGAGGAAAATCTAATAGCTCAAACTAAGAGGGAGTTATCAGCAGAATTTGAAATGAAGGACTTGGGTCTTATGCATTACTTTCTTGGCTTAGAGGTGTGGCAGAAACCTAGTGAGATCTTTCTCTCACAAAGCAAGTATGCAGTTGATGTGCTTCGCAGATTTGGGATGCTGGACTGTAAGTCCATGACCACACCTATGATTTCTATCCTGAAGAAGTTACATGATCAAGCTACAGGTTTAGATCCAAAAGACCCTACCGTATATCGTCAGATTATTGGGTCCTTGATGTATCTAGTACATACCAGACCTGACATTTGTTACGCAGTGAATGCCCTCAGCAAGTTCATGTGTGAACCGAAACATATTCATATGATTGTTGTTAAGCATGTTCTCAGATATGTCCAGGGGACTATAGCCTATGGACTCAAATACACTTTCATTGGAGGGGTAATGCTTCATGGTTTTACAGATTTAGATTGGATGGGCAGTATAGTGGACCGAAAGAGTACTTTTGGATATTGTTTCAATTTGGGTTCAGCTGTGATCTCTTGGTCCAGCAGAAAGCAGGGCTCCATAGCCCAGAGCACTACAGAGGTAGAATACATTGTTGCAAGTGCTGCTAGTAGAGAAGCAGTGTGGCTCAGAAAGCTACTCTCAAATTTGTTCAATGTTGAGCTGGAACCCACAGTAATTCACTATGTTAACCAAAGTTGTATAAAGCTCTCCGAGAATCATGTGTTTTATGACAAATCGAAACACATTGAGATGAGATATCACTATGTTCGGGACATGGTACAAAAGAACATTCTCAGTATTTAGTATGTTCCGACAGCAGAACAAACTGCAGATATTTTGACCAAGCCTCTGTCATTGACAAAGTTTGTGTACTTTTGAGACAAGCTTGGTGTTGCTAAGAATGCCTCTTTTGCTGAGAGGGAGTGTTAAATTTAAGTAGTTGCAAGAGCCATTCTCCGGGAGGATGGCATAAGACCCTAGCTGAGATCTAGGGCCCCCAGTGCACTCTTGGGGTTCTTGGTTTGGGACCAAGCAGTTAAAGCCATGGCATAAAACCCTAGTGAGGGCCCCCAATGTATTGTTGGGGTTCTTGGTCAAGAACCAAGCAGTAAGTCCCTAGATGTTTTCTAGGGCCCCTGGATGTGTTCCAGGGAATCCTTGCTCGATGCTTGGATTGATCCTTGGTTGTATACCTTGGTGGTTGATGATATAAGTCCCTAGATGTGTTCTAGGGCCCCAGAATGTGTTCCAGGGAATCCTTGCTCGGTGCTTGGATTGATCCTTGGTTGTATACCTTGGTGGTTGATGATATAAGTCCCTAGATGTGTTCTAAGGCCCCTGGATGTGTTCCAGGGAATCCTTGCTTAACGCTTGGGTTGATCCTTGGTTTTGTACCTTGGTGGATAAGACCCTAGATGTAATCTAAGGCCCCCAGATGTGTTATGGGGTATCCTGGTCTGGGACCAGGCAGGTTCTTGGTTAAGTACCAAGACATGATGATGTGTGATCTTCTTCTACTCTCCCAGGATGGTCCATGAAACCTAGGTGCAGCTACGAAGATGGTCATGACCACATCATTGATTTTTCCACTTATGTTGGGATGATAAAAGCTTATAAGTTATCATGAGACTTATGTGGACATCTTGCCATTGAAGAAGACCCCTTTGACTTTGTCTTGTTGCCCCCCTTTCTTGGGCCACGTCCTTCTTAATGTTTGTTGTGGTGTTGGTCTTCTCTAGTCACTTTGATTTGTTGACTTTATAATTAATATTTTTATTCATTAAAATATTAATTTTTTTTTATTTTGTTTTAATTGAGTTTTAATTAACCCTAACCCCCCTTCTAAACTATATAAAAAAAAGACCTCGCCCCTCACTCATCCATTCATTCATTCTTACTCACTCTCTTCTATTGGTATGATTTTGTTGCGTCCCTCTTGTTCAGTTTGATCTTTTGGTGCGGCCTCCTTGGAGCTTCTTCTCTTGTTGTTTTTGAAGKGCCGCCTCCTTGGGTTTTCTCCCTATTTCTGGCTGGGAGCTTTCTTGCTGGTGTCTTGGTTCCCTCTTGCTAGGTTATGGTGCCACARTCTTCCCTCTTGTTGTGTTAAGGTGGTGCGGACCTCCCTCTAGCTGGTTAAGGTGTCGCGGCCTCCTCCTAGTCCCTCTTCAAGCTATCACCGGTTACTCTAAGGCTGTCGCTGTCTCCTAAGCAGCTTTTGGCTCCTCTTCAAGTTGCCACTGGTGTCTTTTCTTGCTGCCCCTGGTGTCTCCTGCATGCTGCCTCTGCCTACCAGATTTTGTTGTAGGGTTTGATGAGACAAGCCCTATGTTTGCCTCCTATTTTACTGTAGCATTACAATACATGTTGGACAGCTTTTGTTTGAGCCTAATTGTTGTCTTTGGGGTTTTTATATCAGCCCTACTTATGCTGATTGGTCTTTGAGTTCTTCTTGGCAAACTGTCCACTTAGGTCATGATGAGATCGAACCCTTGAGGGTTTTGATCCATGACCTTTATTAGCTTTTCTGAGCATACAGAAATGAGGATAGCAGCAAGCATCTAAGGTAAATATGTTCTATGTTTTGGTTAAGGTAATGTTCATATTTTGTTTTTGCTAATAAGTGGATCTATTCTTTATTTAAGTCATTGTTCTGAATTATTTTTGTTAGCCAAAGATCAGATCTATTCTTGCTCATAATTGTTTTCTCTATTGCTTAGATTCATTGTTTTATTTCCATGATCAATCTACTTCAGAAAATTTTGATTTGACTGTTAATCTATATCTACAGTAGTGAACAAATTTAAAAGAATGTTTTTGTTCTAGTTTTTCTTTAAAATCTAAAAAATACTATATATAATAAGTAAATGATAATAATAAATAGTTATTGATTATCCAAGGGATGCATCCTTTCATGGATGGTCACCATATGTTCCCTATATATTGAACACTCATCATTGTAATAATATATCGATCATATCTCATATGAAGAAAAACAACAGATGATCACTGGAAGGAGCGGTATCAGTCCGCAGATACGAATGGCAAGCCTGACAAAGGGAAAGCAGAGATGGTTGAGAGCAAATCTTCTAAGCCTACTAGATGAGGCATACCACGAGCATGTAGGAACCCCAACAAGGCTAACCCCTCCACCAAGCCTACCAAGGCTGAAATGGAGGCCGGGAAGGCAGCGATGAAGTGCCATAGGAGGTTTTCATCTAACATCAAAGCTGAGGTTGAGCGAATAGAACAGAAGGAAAAGCAGTGGATTGAGAACGAAGGGGTTAATCACTCCTACATTTGCCCATAAAAGAGCTGAAGGGAGGAGGTTTCTTTAGATGTTTAAAAAAATGAAAAAGAATGAATATTTTGTATTTTTTAAGTTTGTCAATTTTTTCTGAAATTTTCCCTGATGTTGCCGATAAGTTTTTTTCTGGACCCTCGATGATATATTTGTCGACACGATTCTGAAATTTTCCCTGATGTTGCCGATAAGTTTTTTTCTGGACCCTCAATGATATATTTGCCGACACGATATTTGCAACATTGACTTCAAGTTAAAAAATATTTCTATTGGCTTTTTGTTTGAATATATGATGTGATAACGGAATTCGTTTAATTGACTTTATTGAACTTAATGGTGAATTTTATCATACATTTTTTTATTGGCAAGCTCTTTTTGAATTCCATTGTCCCTGAATCCGAACACAGACATGACCCAGGTGACTAGGTTGTCGTGTCCATGCACTACAGTGCTTGACATTATAATAGAATTATGGAAGGAAGTTTGTCTCGAAAACAGTTGAATGATTTAGTGTTCCTACACTCCAATTTTTTGGTTCATAGCAAATAATTTGGAAACAAGTAGTAGTGATGATGTTATCTCCATTATCGGATTGGATAATGGAGATAGAAGAGCCAGCTTGCTAAGAATAAGACTTCAATGATTGGACAATGATTCAACAAACTTGGTAAGATATAGGGGTGGGATCTTCAGATTCCATTTCATAAGCACAAGGATTTTGTGGTGATGAATTTCATCATTTATTATCGTATACCATGGTCGATCATTCATAGATTTTGACTTTGTACCATTAAACATTAAACTATTTGCTATATAAATTTTGGGCTTTTGTCCACAATGCCTTGTGGGTCGGTGAAAGCAAGGAGATGTTAAAGCCTCCACCAAGGCTTAAGTCTCTCCTAGGACACACTCGTGTTTGTTGTACACTAGAACTTGAGATAGCAAATGGGGCCAGGTGCAAGTCTTGGATGAATTTAGTAGAATAAAGCCCCCAGTTGTGACAACTTAGCCAAAGGCTTGCTTTCACAAGTCCACATGCATGTGCTCATGTTGACTGAAAGCATCCACCAATAAAACCAAAAATTCAAATTAAATTAAAAAAAATAGCTTTTAGTGCATTGAAACTATTTCTAATTTCGATGCTCACTATTCAAAATTAATGAAATGAATGTTCTGCTATAAAAATTGAAGTTATTTAGTAAAATTATTGTACCGTCTAATTTTATAGATTTGTCCTGGTCGATCCTTGATTCTATCTTGTGAAATTGTGAATATTTTAGGCATTTTTTATATTTCGACTTATTCTAGAGTTTTGTGCCAAGTTTGGCCAAACCACTAAGCTGACTATCCTGGGTAAGTTTAACAGGTCGTTTTCAAATTCGAGTCAGTGCAATATTGTTAATTAAAACAATCGTTCACTGTGTCGTATAATTCCATACAGCGCTGAGCTTGCTTGCCTTGGAATCAGCTCAAAGATGCCGAACGCCAAGGTGAGTGGAAAGATTCAAAGATTCAGACAGACACAACTGCGACGACACCCTGGGCTCCAAAAGAATTCAGCAAGGTTTTGCAACATGACAGAACTCCGACTCCACTTTTTAATGGGAAACAATTTTAACAGCTTAAGAAATCTGAAGACCGTCGTACACTTTCACCTAAGAAATTCGACAAATTCCAATAATTCCAGGAAAAAGCTTCCAATGCAAAAACAGTATCGCAGAGGTCTATAATCTGCTCATGTAGAACCTAGTCCGAATTCAAATTAATAGCAATGAAATAAAATATCCGGAAGTTAAGACTGACCTTATCGAGTTTCTCAAAGGTGTCAGCTCTACGCGGAATCCAGCCTTTAATTGCTTCTCCAGCAACAGCAGACAACCAAGCAGGCCACCCAGCCGCAACTTGCTCCCCCTCAATATGCTTCGGAACGTTTCTCGGTCTAGCAATCGAATCCCCTGGCGCGAATCGCCCTTCCCGCTTTTTTTTCTCCGACAACCCATCGCCGTTTCCATCTGTCATATGGCCGTCCTGCCTGTTCTTTCCGTCAATTCCCTCTTTCTCATTTTCAGCATTCTCAAGCTTAAGGGACGCATTAGACCTCCTCCCAGAAGACAAATGCGAAGCCTTTTCACGCGGCGTCTCTGCGTCGTCGAGGGCTAAAGTCTGTTTGGCAAGTATGCAGCCCATTTTTACACGAAAAGGAGCTCCAATCACGCAGATAAAACTTTAAATCCCGCTACCATTTCCAACTAAAGCTTAAATATCTTTGTAAACTCAATCATTTGCTACTACTCCACAATTTCTCAAAAACTGTAACTTAAATTCCACGGTAAAGCTTAAATTTCACCGTAAACTTGAGCATTTCCTATTGTGTGCAGGAAATGAAAATGCGGCTAAAAATTGTTGTAATATTTGGATTCCAGCAACAGCCGGAGTCGAAACTTCAAAAGAAAATTCAACCGACGTACTGAAGCTTAAATTTCATAGTGAGCATCGCAAATTATGCCATATTTCAATGTCAAAAGCAAATGCTACTGCTAAAGAATAAATCTTTGGAGTCAGGTAATGGCCGGGGTCGAAACTTAGACCGATACACGCAGAAATGTTTCGCCGATAATCCAAAGCTTGTATCGTCCGTTCGCTCCTCCAGGGCCATAAATTTAAGGCCGTCCTATCGCCACAACGTGCTCTCTTCAACAACTCCAAACCCTTCCCATTGCCCAAATCCCGAGTCCGGTATGTGAAGAACATAACAAAACCCTTCTCGGCCCAGCGGGGAGTGAGAGATGATCACATTGCACAGTCAGTCCAGCTCAGAGTACGGTCACGTGAGAGCCAGCTATTGATTATTGCGGCAAAATGTTTGAAGGTTTAAGCGCTCGTCGCGCAGTCATGTGGGGAAACGGGTCTCGGCAGTACGTGTCGCTTTTATCACCGACGGACGTTATAATGTCTGGGAGAAATAGCGGGATCCACAAACATTTATGCCAACGGAGACGACACCCATTTCAATTACCTCAACGGTAAACGTCTTAGGTTTCTCAAAAGCCTTCCACTTTCCATATGACATGAATGATTAGATTTTACACATTTGCTTCAACTAACGTTCCAACTAAAATATATGGCATTGTCGGAATACATCGTATAAAAGCTAAAGGAATAGGACAGAGGATTCACAAAAATTTATGTAATGTGTTTGTAAAATAATTATTATGTAATGTGTTTTTAAAATAAAAGTTAATTATTTTTTAGGTGGTAAAATTTATTATAATTTAGTTGGTGAGGATACTTATTATTAATTGTTAATTGAGAATGAGTTAATTCTTCATTATTATTTAAGAAAAATCATACCACTTGAAATAAGAACAATTTTAAATTTTACTCCAAAACAAATTAATAAAAATTAAATTGGAAAATTATAAATATTAAGAAATTCATTTATACTGTATTAATAAATTTAGGAAAAAAATCTACTTATTTAAAATTAAAAATTTTGAAAAATATAATATCTATACTCTTTTAAAATAAAGTGAATTATATAAATATTATTATTTTATAAATGAATAAAAAAAATTATGATAACTAGAATTAGTGTTCACTAGTGTATGGTTTTCTAATTACTCTATAAACTTTACTCTTAAGTAAATAATTAATCATCCATTGAATTGTGTCTCATTCTCAAAATACCCCTACTCAATGAGTTAGTGGTCCATTCAATTAAGTCTTGTCCTTTTTCTAACCTTTGGACTCTACTCTCAACTAGGAATTAGTGATTCATTAGTGGTCCATCCATTCGAGTCTTGTCCCTTAGTTATTTTTAAACTTTACTTTCAAGTAAGAAATTGCTCCACTCTACTCAATGAAATAGTGGTTCATTCAATCTAGTCGTGTTTTCTAGTTATCTTATAGACTCTACTCTCAACTAAGAAGTTAGTGGTCCATTCAATTGAATCGTGTCCTCTAATGTATTCAGAGAAGTGAGGTGCATTTTACAACTTGGTAATGAAGAGATTGTAACATCAATCCTATCCATCCAATTCTTCCAGTCTACAACACCAATGCCAACATATGTTGATCCAATATAATATTTTATACAAAATTAAAAAATAAAGTAAGAATAGTAATGTTATAAGGCATTACTTGTTAGATGAATATGTTTGATATGTTTCTTGGTTATTTTCTATCAACCCATAGTATCAAAGGTTAGTTGTGTGATATTAAGCGTGTGTGTGTGTGTGTGTGTGTGTGTGTGTGTGTGAATTGGGTTTAGCCCGAGTGGTTTGTGTTGAGGGGTGTTTTCCCCTCACCCGGGTTAAATTCCCGCAAGTGGCATGTTGAGCTCTTAAATGAGCAAGCTATCGAAAAATCCTCAATTTTCTACAAAATCTAGTCCCGGGTACCATCCTCGAAATGAGGGCAAGGCTCTATTCCAAAGTAAAAGAAAAATGTATGTGTGTGTAGAGAGAGAGAGAGATCTTAACTCGTAATCTTTGAAGTACCAAGAGATTTGCATCTAAATTTTTTCTAACCTTGGTTGGTGCTTAATAAATTTGAAGTTGAGATGGATCTATGCTAGTTACTCTACTCTCAACCATCCACTTCTTGCATGTATCATTCTCTCAACTAACTTTGTGTAAATTAAATAATAATCGAATGTTAAGGTCACGATTTATGGATAATAATTTAATTTTAAGGTCACAACCTAACTAGAGGTCAAATTGATGCATGACACATCCTTGTTTGTTTTATAATGGACCCCCTTCGTGCAACAATTTCATTGCTTAATTTACAAAGGTGTATATACCCTACCTCTCTTTGAATTTGAATCTGCACTCAAAGGAGGAAACACATACTCTTAACCATAAGACCCACTCAAGTTGTAATTGCACATTGTAAGAGAAAGTGATGCTCATTTTGATACCTCCCTATTTCCACACACTTTGCATAATCTTATATTCCATTATTTGTTGTAATGTTTCCATCTTCATGTTTCACATCACAACTTCTTTAAGTTTATTTTTAATTGTACTTTTATTTGATAAGATGTTCAATTTCCACACACTTTGGCATAATCTTTTATTCCATCATTCCTTGTGATGTTTTCATCTTCATGTTTCGCATCACAACTTCTTTAAGTTTGTTCTTAATTGTACTTTCAATTTATAAGATGTTAATTTTCATGTAGTTTTACACTTTGATCTCTATTTTCTTATATTTATTAAAATTATTTATGTAACATTATTATTTTATTTTTAACATATTTTGTTTTTTTAAATAACATCAATTTAGAAACTAACAACTTTAAAATTAAACATGACATATTGCCCAGTCAAGTTTGTGTTTCCTATAGGTGTATTTTGATGTGCAAAATAAGTTGTTAATTTGCAAAACAAATTGTGTGTGTTTTATTCACGTTAAAGTTTATATGAATGAATGGTGGTAAACTAATGCAAGTGATCACCTTGGGTCTTCCTTTGTTGTGATTGTGATGGAGAATCTCCATTCGCCTTTTAGTAGAGAAAAAGTTATCATGTTTGTTGTCACGAATGGGTGTCGAGCTCCATTTTTATCTAGTTTGTGGTGTACATGTGTTATGGGTGCTTTGCCCCATCTCTTTAATTTGATTTTAATTAAGCTTTGTATTACTTCATTTATCTCCTTACACATTACCTCTCTTGATTATTTTTTATTAAAAAAATTGTTTGTCATAATAATTGTAATTATAATGAAAAGATTGGAACTTGAGACGAAGATGAAATGGAAACAACAAATGTTTATAATCAACTTTCTCAACTAAACACTATAACATAATATGTAATGGTTAGGATTTCCTTAGATGTTATTATTTTTATTGTCTTTAGCTCTAATTCCATCTTTTTATTTTCTTCTTTCATTGAGAGTGTTGTAGTTAAGTGACATCACCTTATTAGGGATAGTGGAAGTGGAAGGTACTTCTTTAAAGGGAGCAATTACCTCTTTAAAGGGAGCAATTACCTGCTTCCAAGATAAAGTTCATAAGCTTCAATAAGAGATGCCTTGACTCACCTTAATCTCAAAGAATCTTCTTCTTATGGGTTCAACGCCAACAAGGATTGTCTCCTTTAAAGAATTTCATGTACCCTCGTGTAAGTCCTCAATCTTGTATTTTTCATGGAGAAGGTTACATCAACCCCAGTTTTGAAATTGGATCCCTCTTGGCTCAAGGGTAATGAGGAATACTTCATCATCCTCACATTAATCCACAGATTCAATTACGTATAGCCAAAGCTAAAACACCTCCAAGATTGGGTCTTTGAACCTTGGGGATCTTTCCTTGTGATATGTTATTAGTCCACCCTTGTGTTGGTGGATTTTTAATCCTAGAAATTCTTGTCAATGTGAACATTGCAGTTGTCAATGGTAAAGGCCTTTGGTTCATGGAAAAATTGAGCATCTTTACGAGGTCATGGACACCTAGTTTTAATATATGTACAAAATCATTATCATCAATCCTAGTTTGGATAAAGTTGCCCAACCTCTCTTTTGAATAATGAAATTGTAATTCTACCATGGTCATTGGTAATGCCTTGGAAAAGATTATTATCATGTCCCTTATTGCTAAGGATACACAAACCTCTTTCACTTCTTAAATATCCATTAATGTTGATTTAAGCAAGGGTCTCTCTAAAAAATTGTGTTATAATGTGTCAACCATAATTAGATGTAAGTGTTTAACTATCAACATATTACTTATAGTGCAAAGCTTACTTTAAACATTAACACTTGATAACTTCTTACTTGAAGCTGGGAAGAGGTTAGGTTTTCTCTGGTAGTGGGGCGACGTTGGGGGCTTTGCGGCTAGGTTTTCTAGCCGCATCCTTGTTATACCTTGGAGATGGGCGTGAGCGGGCGAGGGCATGGGCCACTTCCAGGGGAGCGTGGTTGCAAGCGAGGGCAAAAGAGCGGGACTGGACAAGCGGGGGTGAAGGCGAGAGCATCCAGGGCAAGCATACTTGCGGTGCGGCACAACGCGATGGATGCAAGGAGAAGTGGGTATGGCGGTGGTTGTGGAGGGGCGTTTCCTGGCGATGCTCTACGGAAGGTGGAGTTTTGGAGCCAACGGTGGCTGTCCTATTTCAAGGACTAACTCTTCTTTGCATTTACCATATGTTGTATCAACCTCTGCCATTTCTCCTATTGTGTTGCGCTTTTCTTTGGAGTGTTGATGGAGTTTTTTGGGGTTTGTTGCAATGGGGGTTTTGTCCTCTCTTTGGCTTTTTCTAGTCTCTCTTGACCTCTTTCGCCTTGGCTAGAAGAGGTTTTGGACCAGAGCTTTGAGGTCCACACGGGGGGTGTGTGGTTTTATTGTTTAACACTTTGAGGTCCTTTGGGGGCGTGCAGTGTTAGATAATCACTTTGAGGTCCTTTGGGGGCGTGCAATGTTAGATAATCACTTTGAGGTCTTTTGGGGGCGTGCGACATCTGGTTTAGTTTATTTTCTTCGTTTTGTTTTGGGGTTTTTACCCCTGTTTTGTTTCTCGTTTTATAGCCTGCATGTTGGTATTGTAGTAGTATTTTTGAGCTTGATCTATGGACTATTTTCTGCTATAATCATCTGTAGTGGTCTTGAAGATGTAAAAAAAATTATATTTTCAGTAACATAATTTGATCGAATTTTCTATTGGAAAAAAAAAAAACAAAAAAACTTCTTACTTGAAGCCAAATGTTTTTCAAGCTTATAAAAAAAAACGGAAACATAAACCCATTCAATGATTATAAACATACCCAGTGAAAAGACTTTACTTTATGATTGAACACATTTAGTTAAAATCAACCAGTCATCAACATGACTTTGAATTAATTGATATTATGAATGAACTTGATTTACAGTAAGATGAAGTTAGGGTTGTTGATTTATTAGTAAAAGGGGAACCCAACATAGAAGGGAAATCAATTCGAAGGGAATCAATTCCGTTGGACAAACTTATTGGAGAATTATGAGTAGGGTCTCTATAAATTCCAAGTGTCTTAGAGCAGTGTTTGATAGTAACTTGTTTCGAGCTTGTCTAGGAAAATTAGATAGAGATTTAAAAATAAAAGAATGTGACCCCTTCTTCTCACCAATACATTAGCAAAGTCAAAACCTAAATACACTAACTATTATAATTTGTCTTTTTTAAGCATGATAAGATCTCATCTAAGGGTCAAATTAAATTGAATATCAGACAAGCTTCACATGGGTTGACTATGGAAATCAATTATTAAATATCATACCCTAAATCTATTTTGCCCATATATATATGTGGGTACCTAGGTATGTATATTATATTTACATCAAGCACATTTATTTATTTATTTATAATATTAGAAAAACTCACGTAATTATATGTCCTTATCCATTCCATTGTAGCTAATTTTGAGCAAAACCGTTAGGTTCATCGAGGAAATAATTTAAAATGTATCAATCATCCACTCCAAGACCCCATTATAGTGGGCTTCATAATTATCCATCATTTCGTTGCATGGCATATTATGGCCATTCAGTGCTCCCTTATCCTTTTCATGAACGAGGTGTCTCCATTGTAGGCACCAAATTATTATTATTTGATATTTGATTTTATATAGTTTATTAAACTATATTCATATTTAGAATAATACTTTGTGGTCCTCTCCTCGTGTTAGAAATAAAGTGTTCGGTTGGCATATATGGTTGACAAACTTAAGACATACGGGCGGTTAACATGATGTTAGAATACAATTAAAGTCACGTCACAAATATGTAGCATTTGATGTTACTTTCAACATTGTCGTCCATGTCGACAACATAGAATATCGGTTGGGTGATCTATATGCATCATTCGCCACACTAAGCAATCATGAGTAGTGGCAGGCACGTTTGTATAATACGAATTTTTTTGGTCTCTAAATAAAATATCATTTTATTTATAAGTCATGTTTTCTCGTAGCAGGTTTCATTTTTTTAATTCAAACACTTTCATATTGTTGTGGATGTTTTATTTTTATATATCAATCAAATAATTAAAGTTTTTAAATTAAAAAAATTGAAGTGTTATTAAAATTGATAAAAAGGATTTTTTATTGAACCTTAATTCCTTAAATGTTATTAAAAAAAATGTTGATTTTGTACGTTTGGATGTGTATATGTGTTGTTTCTTTTACATCACGATGATGGAATCCTATTCTTTAAGAAATATATTATTATGATGAAATCCTATTCTTTAATAAATATATTACGATGTTATTGATTATTTGAGTATGTATGTTATAGATTTTAATGTACTTAAATATAATGTTGCGATCAACTTATACGTGGTTGTATAAAGAATAAAAGAATTAAAACGTTGACTTAGATATGAATAATATTTAAAATGGATTAATCAATTATATTTTGGAATGTGATAAAATTTATAGAATTTGTGAATTTATAGTGAGAACAATTATTATAGGTTATTATTGTAATTATAGGTTAATTTATTATTATTATTCAATGATAATTATATCACCTAAAATAATTTGTTGGTGGTTTATATGGGGTAAAATTTTGTTGATGCGAATTTAAATAGTATTTGCAAGAAAGTTAATACCTTTCGTAGTCATAGTTGAGACTATCTTCAACGGTATACTTTTTAATAGCTTTTAATTTTATTTCCATACATAAAACCATATACTATTCCAATTACAATTTGACTTCTGGCCTTAAAAAACTAATCAATTAATCATATTACCAATATCTATTATTTATTTATTTATTTTAATTTAAAAATGTATATATATATTATAATGAAAGAATAACAACGTAACTACAACGACCAAGAAAAATATGGTAGATAGGAATAAGAACTCAATGACTATCACTATTATATTTATTTATTTGGGATTTGACAAATTATCAAAAATATTTCAGCGAATTTTGTTTTTTTTTTAATTTAAATATCTAATTTTAATTATATTTAAATGTTTAATTTTAATTATATTTAAATATTTAATTAAATTAATTTAAAATTTATTAATTAAATATTATACCGTAGTTTAAATAACACTGAACTTTTAAGATAGAGCTGACAAGTCGATATATCATAAAATCCTCCCCATTTTAAAATACGTTATACTATTAAATAAGAAAGAATGTGGAGTTACATAAATGTACATCTATTACGTTCAGTATAAATATCAAATTGGGGATATATAAATGTATATTTCTATTTTGATAAAAGAGTACAACTTCAAGTTATGGTATTAATATGAATTTAAATTATACTTTTCGAGAACGAATGGATGGTGGGAATGAATATGTATATTTATGTATATAAAAATATGCAAGATGATGGTTGGTGAGGGTTAAAGGTGCACAATTGTGTAAATTGTGTATACAGAAATGTATGACAAGGTGGATGGTGGGGTATGATAAAGAGAGTAAAGGTATGCATTTATGTATATACAAATTGATATTTTTAGGTACATACAAATGCACACCCACCTCTCAAAGGCATGGGTCATTGGTGTGTGACAAGAGGGCACTTCACCTCATCATTCACACTTACCCCTCAAGGGTATGGACCATTCACACCCATCATTTACACCCATCCTTCAAGGGCATGGGTTATTGGTGTGTGATAAGAGGGCACCTCACTCCACCATTCAATTTCTCATAGTGAGAGTGTGGTTCATTGGTATGTGACAAGAGGGCACCTCACCCCACCATTTAATCTCTCAAGGGCATGGGTCATTGGTGTGTGACAAGAGAGCACCTCACCCCACCATTTAATCTCTCAAGGGCATGGGTCATTGATGTGTGACAAGAGGGCACCTCACCCCACCATTTAATCTCTCAAGGGCATGGGTCATTGGTGTGTGATAAGAGGGCACCTCACTTCACCATTTAATCTCTCATAGTGAGAATGTGGTTCATTGGTGTGTGACAAGAGGGCACCTCACCCCACCATTCAATCTCTCATTGTGAGAGTGTGTATTTATGTATGTACAAACTAAACAAAACTATTCTTTTATAATAAAAAATAAAACATTCATTATTTATTTACAACTTCAAGTAAAATAATTTACTTGTAAATTTTATATTAATTTTATATTTTGTTGTTTTTTTATTATTCACTACAATAAATTTTCAATATTAAACTTTAATCTTAATGGACAAAAATTTATAGAGATCACTTGGAGGTTAGGGATTGCCCCTAATAACAAGGTTGAGGCAGTCCAAGGAATCAATGTTTACTCAATCATGATATTAGATAAGTTTCAATAATAAGGGATACTACCCTAATCAGCGGGTCACTTCTTCTGGCTAAGCTTGTGAAAGGAAGGGTGGAAAGAATCACTCAGAGAGTGACCCCCCTGATAAAAAAGTTTAAGATCATTTCCCTCTTCCATTTCAAGAGAGAGCTTAACAAACAAGGGCCACATGGAAAATGAAAGGGCAACCCTGCCCGAAGGCGTATTTGTTTTAAAGGATAGTCGGGGGACAAGAGCATCCCCTCTCCCTCTACTATAATAATGGTTTCAAAGACACCTCTTTGGCCCAAGGGGCCACACCCAATGGCCTTAAAAGGGGTGGGTCTCCCTCTGCCACGCATCATACATCCTCCATGTGGAGGATTGGAACATTTAAACACCTCGACATGCCTTCTCTACTCATTCCTTAACATCGGTGATGGACATTACTGCTAGTGTTTGTCTTGTTGATCTTCCTACATGAGATCCATCAAAACTTAGCACATGATAAAAGACTATCTTATTGGCCATGGGAAATGGAAAGGGAATTGGGTTTTTAGAGAATCCTAGAAGGTAATCACTCATACTCATTCAGCCCCAAAGACCACTCTACTTATTTGGAGCTACATAGAGTAGAAGATGGAAGTCTATTTTCCACTGAGTTATATGGAACCCCTTCTAAGAGAAACCATGACCCATTGTGATTGTTGTTGTTACCTATGAGGGGGAATGAAGGGTTTAAGGAAATTTCCTTATTATTATGAGAGATATAGAGCATGTTATATGCCTAACCACTCATTCCACTGTGGAAAGTGAAAGTGGAAAAAGGCCATGGCTCAACGAATTATGGGGGGAAATGACGCTAGAGATCAAAACGAGGTAGAGAGGAATCTTCGTAGACTATATGATTGGGAAAAGGAATCATGCTACATGAAAAATAGGCTTTGTGGGGGTTTTAACAAGGTTTTTGGTGATAAAATACTAGTCAAAATTACAAAATAGACCTATATGAGAACCTTTGTTGAAGGAGGAGGAGGTTTTAGCAAAGGTTTATTCTAACTAAAAAATATAGGCAGTTGGAGGTTTTTTCTTCCATGCTTCCCATACATGATGAAGCATTGATGCACCTTATATAATCTAAAGTAGGTATGATGCATTATAAATTGTTAAGCACCAATGTCATATATATTGATCTAGGTGGATATTGGTGGTCGCCCACCTATTTCAAATTCCAACTGGCTCATCTTGAAAGTTTTCAGTTCAACATGTTTCTTTGTAATGGGGACATTTCTTTGTAATTGTGGGTTCTGCACTTACAGGGTTGTCCTGAAGCCCTACACAACATCCAGGTGGATATTGTTGGTCGCCCACCTATTCCAACTGGCTTATTTTTTAAGTTTTCATGTCAGTACATATTTTTGTACTTCCAGGGCCATTTTGGGGATCTAAACAATGTTTTCTTGGCTTGCCACAGTCAAGTTGTGCACAAAGATAGAGTTTGACAACATAGTGTGTAGTTCTCGAAAAGACCTTTCCAACGGGCTATCACATGCCTAAAATGGAGATCGTATGCAAAAGTTACGACCCCGGGAAGTTAATGTACTAACTTACCTCAACGGGGTCCACATGACTTTTGGCGCTTCATCTCCTAGGGTTAGGTTTTTGGATGTCTAGGGTTTTGACATTCATGTTTATCATAAAAAAAAAAGCCTTCAGAGCTTCATTGTAATCATCTTCTTACGAATGACCATAGTTGTCACATCTCTTCTCAGAGATAAAGATGCCACCATTCTAGCGAGTCTTGCACTCTGTATTTTTATAGTTTGTCTACATTTCTTTCATTAATATAAATCATGTATTGTTGTATTTCTCTGTTTTTGACAATTTTTATGTGTGTTTCATTATAATATCCCTGCTTTAATTTTGTTCCGAAAATATTATGGATCAATGGTATCAGAGCAGGCTGCTCTTGATCGTTTTTCAATGCATGTCCTCGATGAGGTCCGAGTATAACAAGTTGGGTCTCGAGTTTGTCTCTCTTGAGGACAATCTCTCTCGCACGCCCAATAAAATCTCTATGGCGGAAAAAAATAAAAGCAACAGAGCAAAAGATTCTATTAACATGTTGCTTGAGAAAGCAGGGACGAAATGATGGAGAATTTTGCCCACATCCTTCAACACTTGCCAATAGCAACGGGCACATCTTCATCAAGCGACCACTTTGGAGGAACCTCTCTCTTCAAGCTACAAGTTAATTTTGATATTCACGTATTTGAAGGTCAGATAGATGCTGATGCCCTAGAGAAATGGTTAAATCTGCTAGAAGGTTATTTCTCTGTTCACAATTTTCCCAACAGGGAAAAGATCACCTTCGCACTCCTCGAGGCTCTCCCCCATGTCAAACATTGGTGGGAAACTTACTGGAAGCAAAGTTCCATAGAGGAATCTAGAATATATGGGGTCAAGCCCAATGGGATTTTTGCGTGGATGTTGTCTAGGAACAATACTACCATGTTGATAATTATGAAGACCAGTACATGAGATGGACAACACTGCAGCAAGAGAAGAGCCAAATAGTGTTGGAATTCACAAATACTTTTCATACCTTGCGCACCAAGCTGGGTATCAAAGACTTCGAGTGACATCTGGTCATGAAATAATGTGGGGTTATGCATAGGTACATCCAAACCAAAATCGATTTCCTAAACATCTCATCATTGGAAGCTAGCTATCGATATGTTGTCAAAATCGAGCAGAAATTTAAGCACCAGAACAAATGGGAGTTTGAGTCTACAAATCTGCAACAACCAACGCATGGTAAAAATGACCCTAACCAACAACCTCCAGACAACCAATAGACACATGAAAAGAAGGGTAAAGGAAATATGAAGAATGACATTGGGAAGTGGTACGACTTCCTCAAAATGCCATGGCACAACACTGATGAATGTCACTTGAAACAGTCATCGGTGGCCAAGGTCAAAGACAAGGAGTCGAACCCTAATTCAGAATCTGATCCAGAAAATCTTGAAAACAAACAGATCATCGATTGATCAGGGGATCAAATTTTGCTCAATTTTCAAAGTGCTCGGAATGCGACGAAAACAGTGCCATTGCCTCCGTCTCGCCTTCCTGATTCCGACGGTATATTTACTTTCGCAAACAGAGTCCGTATGGAGGAGATATTGCGATCTGTCCGCCAAGCCAAACAGGCAAAAATTTGGAATGCTGACTGTACCTGTCCGTACAGTCTGTACGGTCACGTGGCAGGGCCGTACCATCATGTTGACGTGGTAGGTGGAAGACGTGGCACATTTTTATTGGTTGGTGTTTGTCCAATCGGGTGGTGACACGTGTCATTTATAGCCAATAATGTGCGGATAAGTGGCCCAACCCATTGGCGCCACGTGTCCCTTTAATTTTATTTAAATTGGTTATGTAAAATTATATGGGGAGTCCGCGGGGTTCAACCCCCGGACCTCCCCCAACACCAATGCCTTTGTAACACTCCGCTAGCCAACATTCCCGCCAATGTTCCTTGTTTCATATTCCAACGCACTTATATTTAAAGTTGTGTGTTGTATTATTTTGAAAAGGGGGCGGGCCGGGGCTTAGCCCCGACCCATATTATATGCCATACGTATAAACCATATGTTATATATAACATATGCGCGCGGTGTATTGAACCAAAGTTTATGCATTGTATTGTGTATCAAATGTTTGCACGCGGGTTGTAACATAAAACCGTAACATGTGACCATGTTAAATGTTGCGTGCGGTTTGGAGCACGAGTTGGTTATACGGTTTTTAAAACGGGTTTAACCACTTTGTAACCAAACGCGCGGTCCTATGGCCATATGACCGAGTGCCGAGGCGGTTAGGGGCTGGAGGCGCCTTAACCGTCCTACGGTTTGCACCGTTGGCGCAGTTGCGCCCGGTGCCAAGTTTTTACGCTTAAATGAGCGTGTGAGCTAGGTTTGCTGAGCAAGGGTGCGATTT
>SNQJ01S0005539.1:193784-212557 GCA_010110895.2 Picea sitchensis | reverse complement strand
TGTCTATGTGTATTTTTACATAAGTAGTCCTTAATTATGTGTTGCAAATTGATCTGGTTGCTTTAAACACATAACATTTCACTTGCAATATTTATTCAAGTTTTTCAAGTCTTCTTCATTTTTAGATCATCGATGCAGACCCCATTGTTATTGTCGCAACCACAACAATTCAACCAGAAGAACCAGTAGATCCTGAAGAGCGGGAACGCCTCTTCCATTCATAGATGTGGGTGAAGGTGACCCCATTGCATTTGGTTGTTGATAGCGACAACGAGAAGAACCTCATCTCAACTGAGGTTGTCAAACAGTTGGGGTTGTCGACAACACCACACTTGGACCCATACAACATCGGGTGGCTTCACCAGGGACAAGATCTTTGTGTCAGCCAGTAGTGTTTCCTGTCCTATGGCATCCAACCCTTCAAGGATGAGGTAGTGTGTGTTGTTGCCCCTCTTGATTTCCGTGATGTTGTTTTGGGGCCAACTATATATGTGGCAACGTCATGTTGTTTATAAGTCTCCACCCTGTAGTGTCATTATTAATCTGGGGGGTCAGCTCTACAAGATACCAGAGGTAGTTTCGACTACTATTCCACCAAAAAAGTGCCGTAAGGTAATCTCTCATACTGCAAAATTTGTCCTCTTCAAAGTCTGTTCAAAGGATGCACAAAAGGCCACTGCAACCTCGACACCTTCTATCTAGTAGAATCAAATTGCATAAGAGAAAGCAGATATTTTTTCTTCACCTACAATGGTGCCTACACAATGCCCCGTAAAGCCTAGAGACAACAGGTTGGTAGAACATATTCAGCCCTACCAGCAACAGGTTTGAGATAGCCTTCCACAGACCAAGCAACGCAACTTCCCCAATAAGGCACGGAGCTCACCAAGATTCAGATTCTGAAAATGTTTTCCCCTCTTCCTCGGGCACTCAACGCATTGGAGACCATTGCTTCCTAAGGGGGGAGGATTGATCCAAGTGGATATTGGTGGTCACCCACCTATTCCAAATTCCAATTGGCTCATCTTGACAGTTTTCAGTTCAAAACGTTTATTTGTAATGCGGACATTTCTTTGTAATTGTGGGTTATGCACTTACAGGGTTGTCTTGAAGCCCTACCTAACATCCGGGTGGATATTGGTGGCCACCCACCTATTCCAATTGGCTTATTTTGGAAGTTTTCATGTCAGTACATCTTTTTGTACTTCCAAGGCTATTTTGGGGCTCTAAACAGTGTTTTCTTGGCTTGCCACAGTCAAACTATGCACATAGATAGAGTTTGATGGAAGAATGCATAGTTCTCGAAAACATCTTTCCAACGGGCTATCACACTCCTAAAGCGAAGATCGTATGCAAAAGTTACGACACGGGGAAGTTAATGTACTAACTTACCCCAACGGGCCCCACATGACTTTTGGCGCTTCATCTCCTAGGGTTAGGTTTTTGTATGTCTAGGGTTTTGACATTCATGTTTATCATAAAAAAAGGCCTTCAGAGCCTCATTGTAATCATCTTCTTGGGAATGAGCGTAGCCGTCACATCTCTTCTCAGAGATAAAGATGTCACCATTCTAGCGAGTCTTGAACTCCGTATTTTTACAGTCTCTATACATTTCTTTCATTAATAGAAATCATTTATTGTTGTATTTCTCTGTTTCTGGCAGTTTTTATGTGTATTTCATTATAATATCCTTGCTTTCATTTCGTTTCGAAAATAATCTGGATCAGTGGTATCAGAGCAGGTTGCACTTGATCGTTTTTCAGTGCATGTCCCCGATGAGGTTCGGGTATAGCAAGTTGGGTCTCGAGTTTGTCTCTTTTGAGGTCAAACACTCTTGCACGCCCAAGAAACCCTTTATGGCGGCAGAAAAGAAAAATGATGCAGCAAAATATTCTATTAACCTATTGCTTGAGCAAGCTCTCGCGCGACAGAGGGACGAAATGATGAAGAATTTTTCCCACATCCTTCAACACCTCTCGATAGCAACAGGCACATCTTCATCAAGAGGCCACTTTAGAGGAACCTCTCCCTTCAAGGTACAAGTTAATTTTGATATTCCCGTATTTGAAGGTCAAATAGATGCGGATGCCCTATAAAAATGGTTAAATCTTCTAGAAGGTTATTTCTTTGTTCACAATTTTTTCGATAGGGAAAAGAACACCTTTGCATTCCTCAAGGCTCTCTGCCATGTCAAACATTGGTGGGAAACTTAATGGGAGCAAAGTTCCATAAAAGAATCTGGAACATATGGGGCCGAGCTCACTTGGGATTTTTTTGTGGATGCAGTCAAGGAACAATACTACCCTATTGATAACTATGAAGACCACACTGCGGAAAGAGAAGAGCCAAACAATGTCAGAGTTCACAAATACTTTCCATACATTGTGAAACAAGCTAGGTATCAAAGACTTTGAGCGACATCTTGTTCTGAAATACCGTGGGGCTCTACATAGGTACATCAAAACCGAAATGGACTTCCTAAACATCTCATCATTGGGAGATGCCTATCGATATGCTGTCAAAATCGAGCAGAAATTTAAGCACCAAAACAAATGGGAGTTCGGTTCTGCAAATTCGCGACAACCACAGCATGGTAAAAACAACCCTAACCAACAGCCTTCAGAAAACCAGTCCAAGACACGGGAAAAGAAGGGTAAAGGAAAGAAGAAGAATGGCACTAGGAAGTGGTGCGACTTCCACAAAGCCCCTGACACAACACCGATGAATGTCGCTCAAAATAGTCTCTGTACATTTCTATCATTAATAGAAATAATGTGTTATTGTATTTCTTTGTTTCTCGCAATTTTTATGTGTATTTCATTATAATATCCCTGCTTTCATTTTGTTTCAAAAATAATCTGGATCAGTGGTATCAGAGTAGGATGCTCTTGATCATTTTTCAGTGCATGTTCCCGACGAGGTCCAAGTATAGCAAGTTGGGTCTCGAGTTTGTCTCTCTTGAGGACAATCTCTCTCGCACACCCAAGAAACCCTCTATGGCAGTAGAAAAGAAAAATGATTGGGCAAAATATTCTATTAACATGTTGCTTGAGCAAGCTCTCACTCGACAAAGGGACGAAATGATGGAGAATTTTTCCCACATCCTTCAACGCCTTCCAATAGCAACATACACATCTTCATCAAGCGACCACTTTGGAGGAACCTGTCCTTTCAAGGTATAAGTTAATTTTGATATTCTCATATTTGAATGTCAGATAGATATGGATGCCCTGGAAAAATGGTTAAATATGCTAGAAGGTTATTTCTCCATTCACAATTTTTTCGACAGGGAAAAGATCACCTTCACACTCCTCAAGGCTCTCCCCCTTGTCAAACATTGGTGGGAAACTTACAGGGAGCAAAGTTCCATAGAGGAATCTGGAATATATAGGGCCGAGCCCACTTGGGAATTTTTGGTGGATGCGGTCAAGGAACAATACTACCTCGTTGATAACTATGCAGACCAATATATGAGATGGACCACACTGCGGCAAGAGAAGAGCCAAACAATGTCGGAATTTAGAAATACTTTCCATACCTTGCGCACCAAGCTGGGTATCAAAGACTCCAAGTGACATCTGGTTTTGAAATATCGTGGAACTTTGCATAGGTACATCCAAACCAAAATGGATTTCCTAAACATCTCATCATTGGGAGATGCCTATCAATATGTTGTCAAAATCGAGTAGAAATTTATGCACTAGAATAAATAGGAGGTCGGGTATGCAAATCCGCAACAACCAACGCATGGTAAAAATGACCCTAACCAACAGCCTCTAGACAACCAGTCCAAGACACAGGAAAATAAGGGTAAAGGAAAGACGAAGAATGACTTTGGGAAGTGGTGCGACTTCCACAAAATCTCCTGGCACAACACCGATGAATGTTGCTCGAAATAGTCATTGGTGGCCGAGGTCAAAGACAAGGAGCCAAACCCTGATTCAGAATCTGATCCAAAAAATATTGAAAACAAACAGATAATCGACACAAACCCCACTGCTACTGTTGCAACTGCAACAATTCAACCAGAAGAACCAGTAGATCCTAAAGAGGGTAGCGCCTCTTCCATTCACATATGTGGGTGAAGGGGACCTCATTGCATTTCATTGTTTATAGCGGCAACCAGAAGAACCTCATCTTAGTTGAGGTTGTCAAACAGTTGGGGTTGTCGACAACACCACACCCGGAACCATACAACATCGAGTGGCTTCACCAAGGATGAGATATTTGTGTCAGCCAATAGTGTCGCATGTTCTATGGAATCCATCCCTTCTAGGATGAGGTAGTGTGTGATGTTTCCCTCTTGATGTCTATGATGTTGTTTTGCGCCAACTATATATGTGGCAATGCCATGTTGTTTATGAGTCTCGATCCTGTAGTGTAATTATTACTCTGGGGGTCATCTCTATAGGATACCAGGGTAGTTCCGACAATTGGTCCACCAAAACAGTGCCGCAAGGTAATCTCTCTTACTGCAAAATTCATCCTCTTCACAGTCTGTTCAAAGGATGCACAAAATGCCACTACAACCACTGTAGCCTCAACTCCTTCTATCTAGCAGAAGCAGATTGCAGAAGAGAAATCATATATTGTTTCGTCACCAACAATGGTGCATACACAATTCCCTGACAAGCCCGGAGACAACAATTTGGTAGAACAGATTCAACCCTGCCAGCAACAGGTTCGTGACAGCCTTCCACCGACCAATCAGCGCAACTTCTCCAACAAGGCACGCAACTCACCAAGATTCAGATTCAGAAAATGCTTGCCACTCTTCCCTAAACACTCAACACAATGGATACCATTTCTTCCCAAGGCGGGAGGAATCATCCAAGTGGATATTGGTGGCCACCCACGTGTTCCAAATTCCAACTAGCTCATCTTGACAGTTTTCAGTTCAACACATTTCCTTGTAATGGGGACATTTCTTTGTAATTGTGGGTTCTTTACTTACGGGGTTGTCCTGAATCCCTACACAACATCCAGGTGGATATTGGTGGCCGCCCACCTATTCCAACTAGCTTATTTTGGAAGTTTTCATGTCAATACATCTTTTTGTACTTCTAGGGCCATTTTGGGGCTCTAAACAATGTCTTATTGGCTTGCCCCAACAGGGCCCACATGAATTTTGGTGCTTCATCTCCTACGGTTAGGTTTTTGGATGTCTAGGGTTTTGGCATTCATGTTTAACATAAAAAATGCCTTCATAGCCTCATTGTAATCATCTTCTTGCGAATGAGCATAGTCATTACATCTCTTCTCAGAGATAAAGCTGCCACCATTCTAGCGAGTTTTGCACTCTGTATTTTTACAGTCTCTATACATTTATTTCATTAATAGAAATCATGTATTGGTGTATTTCTCTGTTTCTCGCTATTTTTATGTGTATTTCATTATAATATCTCTGCTTTCATTTCGTTCGAAAAATAATTTGGATTAGTGGTATCATAACAGTCTGCTCTTGATCGTTTTTCAGTGCATGTCCCCGATGAGGTCTGAGTATAGCAAGTTGGGTCTCGATTTTGTCTCTCTTGATGACAATCGCTCTTGCACGGCCAAGAAACCCTGTATGGCGGCAGAAAAGAAAAAATGACACAACATAAGATTCTATTAACTTGTTGCTTGAGCAAGCTCTCGCGCGATAGAGCGATGAAATGATGGAGAATTTTTCCCACATCCTTCAACGCTTGCTGATAGCAACAGACGCATCTTCATCAAGCAGCTACTTTGGAGTAATGTCTCCCTTCAAGGTATAAGTTAATTTTGATATTCCCATATTCGAACGTCAAATAGATGCGAATGCTCTAGAAAAATGGTTAAATATGCTAGAAGGTTATTTCTCTGTTCACAATTTTTCTGAAAGGGAAAAGATCACCTTCGCACTCCTCAAGGCTCTCCCCCATGTCAAACATTCATGGGAAATTTACTGGGAGAAAATTTGCACAGAGGAATCTGGAATATATGGGGCTGAGCCCACTTGGGATTTTTTTGTGGATGCGGTCAAGGAACAATACTACGATGTTGATAACTATGAAGACTAGTACATGAGATGGACCACATTGCGGCAAGAGAAGATCTAAATAGTGTTGGAATTCACAAATACTTTCCATAACTTGTACACCAAGCTGGGTATCAAAGACTCTGAGTGGCATCTGGTTCTGAAATACCGTGGGGCTGTACATAGGTACATCCAAACCGAAATGGATTTCCTAAACATCTCATCATTGGGAGTTGCCTATCGATATGATGTCAAAATCGAACATAAATTTAAGCACTAGAACAAATGGGAGTTCGGGTATGCAAATCCACAACAACCAATGCATGGTGAAAACGACCCTAACCAACAACCTACAGACAACCAATCCAAGACACAAGAAAAGAAGGGTAAATGAATGACGAAGAATGACTCTGGGAAGTGGTGCGACTTCCAAAAAATCCCTTGGCACAACACCGATGAGTGTCGCACGAAACAATCATTGGTGGATGAGGTCAAAGACAAGGAGCCAAAGCCTAATTCATATTCTAATCCAAAAAATATTGAAAATAGATAGATCATCGATGCAGACCCCATTGCTACTATCCCAACTTCAACAATTCAACCATAAGAGACAGTAGATCCTTAAGAAGGGGAGCGCCTCCTCCATTCACAAATGTGGGTGAAGGGGATCCCATTGCATTTCATGGTTGATAGTGGCATCCAAAAGAAACTCATTTCAGTTGAGGTTGTTAAACAGTTGGGATTGTCGACAACACTACACCCGTAGCCATACAACATCATGTGGCTTTACTAGGGATGAGATCTTCGTGTCATCCAACAACGTCACCTGTCCTATAACATCCAACCCTTCAAGGATGAGGTAGTGTGTGATGTTTCCCCTCTTGATGTCTATGATTTTGTTTTGGGCCAACCATATATGTGCCAACGTCTTGTTGTTTATGTGTCTCGACCCTGTAGTGTCACTATTACTCTGGGGGGTCATCTCTACATGATACCAGAGGTAGTTCTGACTATTGTTCCACCAAAACAGTGTCGCAAGGTAATCTATCATACTGCAAAAATTGTCCTCTTCACAGTCTGTTCAAACGAAGCACAAAAGGCCACTACAACCACTGCAACCTCAACACCTTCTATCCATCAGAAGCAGAATGTAGAAGAGAAAACATATATTGTTTCTTCAACTATAATGGTGCGTACACAATGCCCTGTCAAACCCAGAGACAACAGGTTGGTATAACATATTCAACCCCATGCAACAACAGGTTCGTGACAGCCTTCCACAAACCAAGCAACTTAAATTTTCCAACAAGGCATGCAACTCACCATGATTCAGATTCAGAAAATGCTTTCCCCTCTTCCCCGAGCACTCAACGCAATAGAGACCATTACTTCCTAAAGGGGGAGGATTGTTTCAGGTGGATATTGGTGGCCACCCACCTGTTTCAAATTCCAATTGGTTCATCTTGATAGTTTTTAGTTCATCACGTTTCTTTGTAATGAGGACATTTCTTTGTAATTGTGGGTTTTTCACTTACGATCTCTCTTGAATCCCTACACAACATCTAATTGGATATTGGTGGCCGCCCACCTATTCCAACTGGATTTTTTTGGAAGTTTTCATGTCAGTACATCTTTTTGTACTTCTAGGGCCGTTTTGGGGCTCTAAACAATGTTTTATTGGCTTTCCACAATCAATCTATAGACAAAGCCAAAGTTTGATAGCATAATGCCTAGTTCTCAAAAAGACCTTTCCAATGGGCTATCACACGCCTAAAATGAAGATCATATGCAAAATTTACGACCCCGAGAAGTTAATGTCCTAACTTACCCCAACTGGGCCCACATGACTTTTGGTGCTTCATCTCCTAGGGTTAGGTTTTTGGATGTCTAGGGTTTTGACATTCATGTTTATCATAAAAAAAGGCGTTTAGAGTCTCATTGTAATCATATTCTTGTGAATGAGTGCAGTCGTCACATATCTTCTCAGAGATAAAACTTCCATCATTCTAGCGAGTCTTGACTCTAAATAGTCTCTGTACAATTCTTTCATTAATAAAAATCATGTATTGTTGTATTTCTCTATTTCTGGCAATTTTTATGTGTATTTCATTATAATATCCTTGCTTTCATTTCGTTCCGAAAATAATCTTGATCAGTGGTATCAGATTTGGCTGCTCTTGATTGTTTTTCAGTCTATGTCCCCGACGAGGTCCGAGTATAGCAAGTTGGGTCTCGAGTTTGTCTCTCTCGAGGATAATCGCTCTTGCACGCCCAAGTAACCCTCTATGGCGGAAAAAAAGAAAAATGGCACAGCAAAAGATTATACTAGCTTTTGCTTGAGCAAGCTCTCGCGCGACAGAGGGACAAAATGATGGATAATTTTGCCCACATCCTTCAACTCTTGTTGATAACAATAGGTGCATCTTCATCAAGTGGCCACTTAGAAGGAACCTCTCTCTTCAAGGTAAACGTTAATTTTGATATACTAGTATTTTAAGGTCAGATAGATGCAGATGCCCTAGAAAAATAGTTAAATCCGCTAGAAGGTTATTTCTCTGTTCACAATTTTTCCAATAGGGAAAAGATTAGCTTCACGCTCCTCAAGGATCTCCCCAATGTCAAACATTGGTGGGAAACTTACTGGGATCAATGTTCCACAGAGGAATCTAGAATATATGGGGTCGAGCCCACTTGGGATTTTTTTGTGGATGCGGTCAAGGAACAATACGACCCTGTTGATAACTATGAAGACCAGTACATGAGATGGACCACACTACGACAAGAGAAGAGCCAAACAATATCGGAGTTCACAAATACTTTCCATACATAGAACACTAAGCTAGGTATCAAAGACTCCAAGTGGCATTGGGTTCTGAAATATCGTAGGGCTCTGCATAGGTACATCCAAACCGAAATGGATTTCCTAAACATATCATCATTTTGAGTTGCCTGTCAATATGTTGTCAAAATCGATCATAAATTTAAGCACTAGAAGAAATGGGAGTTTGGGTCTGCAAATCCGCAACAACCAACGCATGGTAAGAAAAACCATAACCAATAGCCGCCAAACAACCAGTCCAAGGCACCGAAAAATAAGGGTAAAGGAAAGACAAAGAATTACAGTGGGAAGTGGTGTGGCTTCTGTTGTTCGAGAGTCTATACCTAAGGCTTAGAAAGTACAGTGTCTAGGCATCCAAAAGTGAGTGAAGAGTAAGGAGGAGGAGAGCATCAACCTTCAGGAAAGGAAGCTAAGGCTGATTTCTAGGTTGTCGTTGTCGCGCTTCCAACTGTTCCTAGATGTTTATGTCCCGTTCAATTGCGGCCCATGAACGTTCAAGTTATACCCGGGTGGTGGCTGTTTTAAGTATAGGATCGGAGAGATTTAAAGTGATATGGGTTTGGTCCGATAAGCCGGGTTCAATATTAGGTTGTCTTACAACGTGGACAGTCATAGAGGAACACAAAAATTTAAAAGAGATTTGGAAGTTTTTATGCTGTATCAATTTGATCTTATAAAAGAGAACTTTGAATCCAATATAAAGGATAAAATGCAAACCAAAGGCCTTTTTCCGTAACTGAGTTATATTTTAAATAAATGATGTGTGAAATATGAGAAAAACATTAAGTTGTCTATAAAGCAAGGCTCCTATGAAGGGAGAATCTCACCCCGTAAACAGAAGAAGAAAATAGGATAAGAAGGAATCTGACGAAGCACAAAATATGACAATCTAAAAGGTTCATAGGTCTTGTACCTGCTAATAGCCGATACAGAGGAAAAACTGTAAACGATATAGATGGCTAAAAATTGATCACCACAGTAGATGTTTTACTAAATTGCAATGAAACATTCATCAGACATATATAAGAGAAATGAAATTGAATATGAAATCACAGAGAAAACCAACTCATAACACAGTCTTGACGGAATCAAGAGTCTCCAGATTGCTTTGTATTAATTCTCAAAAGGAGATATCCTCTATTACAATCGACCAAAAAGGTCCAGCCTCTTTTCTTTCTTTAAAATGTATATTTATACAAATTTCTATATGCTGGAATCTCAATCGTTCCAGAGGTTTTCAGTTACAGTAAAGAAGATTAAACGTTTGAATTCTTTGTCTCTATCCTTATTTGGTACCGAAAACCTGCCTCTTCGCATGCTCAATGAAAATGACACACTTCTCCACCAGTTGGGATATCAACTTAGAAGGTTCTTCTTGATTATTTGCCTCAAAACTGTAACAATCCTTCACCAATTGTGGCAATTTTCCTTCCACCTATTGGTCTTTGGCGCTGATAGAACATAATTGTATACTTGGTTTAATTAGCCATTTATCTATTTGGACTATGTCTGTCTGGGTTATTTGTGATATTTCAACCAAGTCTCTTTCTTCATTTTCCTTGATATTTAGCAGATACTTGCCTATATTGATCTGGCCTAGTATCTCAGTGTTGCTTTCACCATTGGAACCCAACCAACTCCCATCTAGAAAACCAAAAGTTTCTTCACAAGATTTTCTTACCTTTTTAGCTTGCTGTCTGCCTTCAGATATGTTACGCTCCCATTCTTTCAGCAAGATGTTACCTCGGGTCTGCTCTGGGATGGATAACCTGGAACTACTGCCTATTTCCCTTTTCGTCGTGGCTATAATAACCTCTTGGAAAGCAACCCGAGCTGCCCTAGCTTCTTTTTCTCTGAGAGAGAGGTTTTCCAATACTCGATCAATGAGTTGGCAGTTGTTTTGAATCATTTCCACCTTAGCAAGTAGACCTTGTTGAGCCGCCGACACTCTTTTTCTGATTTCTATAGYTTGGGATTGAAATATCCCGATATCGATTACCTGGCTTTCGGTGAAGTCTAATTTGGCCTATAGCTGCTCTATCAATTCTCCTTACTGGCCTATCTGTATCTGACTGGTTTGAGCCATCAGCTGTGTCTGTTTGAGATCGACTTTGAGCCACTCGATTTCCTTTTGATTAGCCACTCTAGCTTGCTCTATACCTGTATTCACCGGATCTTTGGCAACGACCTCTGTTTTAGCTAGTTTAGCCTCTAATGTCTTGATCAAACGATTTTTTCGCTTCAGCTGATCCTTTAGGGTCCCGACTGAATATTGGTTTGTTGTAGCGAAAGCCCCCAATGTTCCTGCTATTTGAGTTGCAAATTCCTCTTTTTTCATAGCTCTCCCATCAGTTAAAATTTTAAATTTCTTGGATACTGTGCCTACCTCCTGGTAAAGTTCTTGTTTCACGACATCCTTTCTCTTCTTATCGAAGAAGGATTCATTCAAAGGCAGCTCTTCCATTGTTATGGGCGTTAATTCTTCGCCGAAAATCCAACCTGCGTCTGGGATCCCCTTTGTGGACTGTAGGGGGGTAATAGAAACGATGGGATTGCCGACCTACTTAGATGATTTGCCCGGAGTAACAACCGAGGTTGGCTCGCTTGAAGGGTTGGAAGTCTCGACTTCCTATTTTGGGCCCCCAGTTTGCTCTTTCCTTTCCTGGTGTTCTTCTTGGTCGGGTGCTGAATCTTTAGAGCCCCCAACTTTCGTTTGTTTCACCTCTACGGTCATTGGGTTCTCACCCTGTAATACTGGGGGAAGGCAGCTTCGCCGGTGTTCTTGGAATTTGAAAACATCGACCTCTCTTCGGGCGACAGGGCTTGTATCCAAGCCAAAAATTTGGCATAAGATCTCGCGCCTCGGAAAATATCATCATGAGGCGAATTCTCATGTTCAAATCTTTTAAGGCCACAACTAGCCATGTGATTACTCACGACCCTGTGTGGGTCGTGTTTCTTGAATTCAATGTGAACCAATTTAATATCTTCCAAGGCTACTGCCTTGGCCTTTGCATTCCCAAAATCTAATAAAAAGTAGGTATTCAAATGAATGGGGAATGGTGGCCATACCTTCTTCGAAAATCCTTTAAGCTCTTTTCTTATGCCACCAATCACGGTTTTCCTGGCGATCTCGCGACAAGCCAGTCTATCGGGTATAAATAATGGTAGAGCATGCAGAGGAACAGAGGCGCCGAAAACCCTGATGTATGAAAATTCTTCTACCATGTACCAGTTGGCCACACTGCTCAAATTGACCGTGATGTTATCTGAGATCCTCGGTGGTGGATTACCGAATATGGTGACATGCATCGGTACCATTACCCAATTGAAAATTTCATATATGAAATCTACGGCCTTATCCTCCCAAAGATTTGAATGGTAGACATGGATAGGCTCAACATCAGATGGAGCCCAGCTCCAACTCATTAAGGGAAAAAGCGTCATGAAACACACGACATCCATGATGTATGCGGCCATAAAAAATGAATTGGCCTTCCCACTCACCCTCTGCGTCCAATATTCAATAATCCAACTGGTTAGACTATCTGACAACAGTTTCGCCCAGTTGAAGGAACAACCTTCCGCGACTGTATGCATCAGAGACACCCACGGGAGAAAAAAATGTGTGGTGTCTTCTCTCCCATACAATCTACAGGTCATCATTGCTATGTATTTAACTACGGTTCCAAAGAAGATATGAAATAAACTYTGTTACTATCTGCCCTGAACTTCGCGGGGTGTGAGACCCAATCCTTGATCCAATCAGATAAGATTTTGTCGTATTGCTCGCATTCCTTCTGTTTAAAATCCTCCAGAAACTCGACATTGTATGTGAAGTTTGACGTGGATGGCAACTTGTACATCGCCTATAAGTGTTCTAGTCTAAAGGTCCCAATAGTGACCTTCTGCTCGCTGATGATGGTTCTGGTCGGGATATCTACATGATCTAGCACCCATCGGATCATATCATAGTAAGGAAGAAGACGTGGCCTGGCCGCTACTTTATGCATCTCTGCTTGGACGACGATCTTGTATTTGGTGGCCAAGTCATCCTTCTCGTTATCACTGGAATCATCTGAACAGTTCACCAATTCGGACTGCAAAACCTTGGAGATGTATGACCAGGTTCTGACATAATCAATGCTTTGTGGTGAAGTATCAAAAACATTATCAGAGCCTTGTCCTAAAATCTCAGCACTTTCTTTGGATGCTTTTTGTGGGGCCATGACAGAGGATTGTGACTTATGAGCTTCTCTGTGCAAAATAGAAATGAGCTTTATGACATGAAAGAAAAAAATCTATATCTTCGACCATTTAAAACCTCGGCGTCCTTATGAATAGAACGAACAAATCATTTTTAGAGACAGATTTAGCAATAAAAACCATATCCTTACTCGTTGCTTCACCTCATTTCCAATTAATGCCATAAATTTTGACGGTTCGTGACACAAGTTGGCGCAAGGAACATTTAAATTTACCTCATAGTCTGTGCATATTATTACTTGTATTAAACACTGATTAAGCTGGCTTAGTTTCTTTAATTAGGTTTTCTTAAACTTTAATCAACCTTTCGGCGTTCGTTGTATCGGGAGTTTTCACTCTAACCTTTCGAGCCCCTAAAACCTGAGATCGGGATGACGTGATCTAGTTAAGCGAAAACATAATCTGGATTAAGTGTTTGATTAATCATGTTTAGTTAATATCGCGACTTGGGACTTTGAAGGTATAGTTCCCGGGAGGAGCGTATGCCGAGTCACGAAATTCCGAGATCGCGATGATGTGATCTAGTTAAGCCAGAAGGTAAACCGGATTAAGTGTTTAATTAATCTATATTTAAGTAATACCGTGACTTCGCGATTCGGGGCTTCGAAGGTATAGCTTTTGGGAGAAGCGTATGCCGAGTTGCGAAATCCCGATAGAGTTTAACTATGGTTAAAAAATATTCACCCCTGACACTAACTCGGGTAACGTGCGTGAATGTCTCGCAATTCTGCCTATCGGAGTTATGACGGTAAGAATTTTGGGGAGGGAAAATGCCGAGACACGAAATACCGACAGCGCTTAACTAAGGTTTAAGGAACTTTACTCTCGGTGCTAACCTGGGTAAACTTTCAAGGTTACTTCGCGACTTCACGCATCGGGGCTTAGAAACATTGTGACTTGTAAGTCCCGAAATGTGATATCCCGAGGTAAAGAAAAGTGAAAAAGCTCGTTCATGGTTTAAAGGAAATGGTATTAGGAGTACAATGACCCTCGCCACTTTTCATATCGAGACTACTGAGATTTTCAAAGGGTAAAGGTCACAAAGTAAAAGACAACTTAAATGACCAACCTTTGATTGCAAGAATTACGCTTAAAACTAGTCGAAAAAGGCGGTTCCAACAACTTCCACAAAATCCCCTGGCACAACACCGATGAATGTCGCTTGAAACAGTGATTGGTAATTGAGGTCAAAGATAAGGAGCCAAACCCTGATTCATAATCTGATCCAGAAAATATTGAAAATAAACAGATCATCGACGCAGACCCCACTACTACTATCGCAACCACAACAATTCAACCAGTAGATCCCGAAGACAGGGAGCACCTCTTCCATTCACATATGTGGGTGAAGGGAACCCCATTGCATTTCATTGTTGATAGTGGTGTCCAGAAGAACATCATCTTAGCTGAGGTTGTCAAACAGTTGGGTTTGTTGGCAACACCACACCCACAACCATACAACATAGGGTGGCTTCACCATGGACGTGATCTTCGTGTCAACCAACAGTGTCGCCTTTCCTATCACATCCAACCCTTCGAGGATGAGGTAGTGTGTGATGTTGCCCCTCTTGATTTTTGTGATGTTGTTTTGGGCCAACCATGTATGTGGCAATGTCATGTTGTTTATGAGTCTCGACCCTGTAGTTTCATTAAAACTTTGGGGGTTGTTGGCAAAAGGGCAGACCCATGGTTTAATGCTCAAGAGCACACCAACAAAGCCCTAACTACCGGCCCTTTCGGCAACACCTGCGAAGCAGATGAAGTCTCACTCGAGGTAGAGGCAGAGGTGGTTACAGGACTCAGGTGTCTGCAACCTTAGCTGGGACACAGATCTGTGATTATCTTGCTTACAACGCACTTAGCATCAGTTCTTTCCTAACATACATTCATTAATGCACTTCGCAGAAAGCACAGAGCACTGCAGTAATTACTCAGATCTAGCACTTAGCAATGATAAACATGTTATACTCAATAGATTAAGCACTTAACATCTTATGTATCATATATAGCATGCATTCATATCTCATAAGCACAAAGCATCAATAAATCTATCTAAACATATCAGAGCACTTAGCAAGAGAGAGACAAACACATCAACACAATACACAGAGTTACCGTGGTTCACCCCCACCCTGGGGCTATGTCCACAAAGTCTTCTTTATACTATCTTGGTCAAGCAGTTACAGCACGGAGCTTCGATGACCCTTACCCCGCACAGGACAAGAGATCTGCACAGCTCGCTAGATCCTCTTTCCCTGGGTAGATCTAAGAACGAAGCCTTCTCACACTCTGTGCACTCGGCACTATTACAGCATGCACAGATCTCTTGCAGTCACACAGACTTCTGATCACATAGATCCAACTTATGCACTAAGCCACGACTAGACAGGGCCTCTTTTCTTACATGGCCTAGACCTCTATTTATACATAGAAAAAGGCCTAAACAAGGACCGACATCCCTTTCCCGTTACAATATTCCCAAAAAGCCCAAAAAGGTTCCACAAAAGGTGGCGAGATCCCGTGATCTCCGCTTCGCTATGCGCTCCGTCTTCAACAGGCAGTCGAAGTACCAAACGGTCAACTATGACCAAGTAATCCTCAAAACTTGGTTGAGGGCCAATAGGGGGTCAACTCTATAGGATAATAGAGGTAGTTTTGATTACTGTTCCACCAAAACAATGTTGCAAGGTAATCTCTCATACTGCAAAATTCATCCTCTTCACAGTCTGTTCAAAGGATGCACATAAGGCCACTATAACCACTGCAGCCTCATCAGCTTCTATCCAGTATAAGTAGATTGTAGAAGAGAAAGCATATATTGTTTCTTCACCTACAATGGTGCCTACACAATGCCCCGTCAAGACCAGAGACAACAGGTTTGTAGAACAGATTCAACCTTGCCAGCAACAGGTTCGTGACAACCTTCCACAGACCAAGCAACGCAACTTCTCCAACAAAGCACACAACTCACCAAGATTTATATTCAGAAAACACTTTCCCCTCTTCCTCGAGCACTCAACGCAATGGAGACCATTACTTCCTAAGGGGGGAGGATTGATCCAGGTGGATATTGGTGGCCACCTACCTGTTCCAAATTCCAACTAGCTCATCTTGATAGTTTTTAGTTCAACACCTTTCTCTATAATGGGGACATTTCTTTGTAATTGCGGGTTCTGCACTTACAGGGCTGTCTTGAAGCCCTACACAACATCCAGGTGGATATTGGTGGCCGTCCACTTATTCCAACTGGCTTATTTTGGAAGTTTTCTTGTCAGTACATCTTTTTGTACTTCCAGGGCCATTTTGGGGCTCTAAATAGTGTTTTCCTGGCTTGCCATAGTCAAACTAAAAACATAGTTAGAGTTTGACGGCATAATGTTTAGTTCACAAAATTACCTTTCCAATGGGCTATCACACGCCTAAAACGAAGATCGTATGCAAAAGTTACAACCTTGGGAAGTTAATGTACTAACTTACCCCAATGGGGCCCACATGACTTTTGACACTTCATGTCATAAGATTAGGTTTTTGGATGTGTAGGGTTTTGGCATTCATGTTCATCATTAAAAAGGCCTTCAGAGCCTCATTGTAATATTTTCTTGCGAATGAGCATAGCCGTCACATCTCTTCTCAGAGATAATAATAATGATACCAACAATAATGAATGTATCCTTGAAGCAACCATGTTCATGTTGTAATTAAGAGCACTAGTGCACTTAGTATAGGTATGAGCACTGATGTTTGAATAATTAAACACACGATGATACATGTTGCACACATCAATGCTTGTATTTTATAAATCACATTGATGCTCTAATACATACATGGAGTACCTATGCGCACCAATGATTAGAATGCTCGAGTGTGTACCATTGATAAAAATACACCAATGCATACAAATGATGAAAATGTGGCAATGTGTTCCATTGTAATAATTCCGTGCATGCTATTTAATATTTTCGTAGGTATGCAAATGTAGCTTCTTGTTTCTTGTTTTTTATTATAATATTTCAAATACTGATCATAAAATCAAACAAGAGTTGCATGGCAGCATAGTCCCTGCCATGTAAGATCGTGTTAATGGTGGGGAGAGAAGGCCCACCGACACCTCTGCAATAAGGGGTTATCCTACTTTGCCAGGGACTAATAATAAATTGGCTGATCACACAGACACAATTTGTCCACAGGACGTCTATATCTAGCTACATATTAAGAGTAACCGTTGATCACACGTGTACAAGTTGTATTTTAAACAATTTGTATTTTTAAAATATTATGTATTCCTGTTAGATTCTGTTTGGAACATTGAAGTTTAAGTTTTCTTATTAGATTGCGTTTGGAATATTGGAATTAAAGTTTTCTGGAAAAAAAATAGTAACCAAACCTTATCACTCAATGTTTTGGAAAAATAGTACCTCCACGGTCTGGACAAATACTGTGTGGAAGTTCTGAGTCTTTATGCATTTTTATGACATTCTATCTAAAATATTATAATGAAAGGTTGTCTATCCTAAACCTTGAAAATTTGCCGGAAATAAAAAGCCTTTTAAACACTTCGCAGGATTACATAACGCTCACTGTGCAGCTTGCCATCGCATCTTAGTATAGACTGTCCTATCCCTATGAGGCGGTAGTCGTTCATTATCTTTGGAAAAAAGAAAACAAATTAAAGTGTTGAAGAGGTATTTAAACTCTCGAGGAACAGTCTTCAATTTCTCAGAATTCAAAACAGGTTAGGATTGTGTGACATTCCTGGTTTAAATCCGTCTATCCGTTCATTGAAATTGATGAGAGATTAGAAATGCAAACACATAAATTCATACAGAAATAAGCAACTTTGAAAAACACCTGTACATGCAATACAAAGATGTCTTTCACACTTAGAATGACAGATTCAGGGTTTAATTAAAATACATATGCAACCTGCAATATCTAAAAGGAAGTCAAATACAATTATCTGCATTGCCCTCAGTTGCATATTCTACTCTCAGGAAGTGGCCTTGTTGAGCATCGTAAACGTGATAGAGGAGGAAGATTGGTCTATGGTATAGGAATCATATCGCAGAAAGAAGTGTGCCACAAACAACCGAGCCACCGTAACAACAATGTCCTTTCCCGCACACTACTTAAACCAATCATATCGCCGAATTGAATTTGGAGTCAGAGTAATAATGGTGGGGAGGGAAGGCCCGCTGACACCTCTGCAATAAGGGGTTAAAGTTCTTGATCAATCATTATTTAAAAATATTGTTTAATTTAAAAAAAAAAGGTTAAAAAATCAATATAACAATTTTATACTTTGGAAAATTGTTTAAATTTATAGTCAAACTGCTTAGTCAATGAAATTAATGTCAAATCAATAGCAACCTTATTGCTATAATCCTGCTTTGGTAGGGACTAATAAGACATATAAAAGTCACCCATCTTACTTCTCAAATTTCAATAACAACCATGTGCCAAAAACCTGTGACTTCTGTCGGTGCCATAACACTCATTTGCAAAATAATTAAATTCACAGAAATTGCAATTGTACAAACACCAAAAAAAACTCAAATTCGAATCAAACTTTTATAATGATGTAAATATTTGATCTGTGAGTTAGAAATCGAATGAATTTTTATAATGATGTAAATCTTTAATCCCTAAGTTAGGGATCACACATGCCCGAAG
>SNQJ01S0005539.1:175681-193372 GCA_010110895.2 Picea sitchensis | reverse complement strand
CATCTTTATGTGGTTAATGTGTTGAATAATACTTGAGTTTCATCCCTTGGTTATTCCACAAAGCTTTCTAAGAAAATTACAACAACCCCTTATCTTAGTCTAATGTAATGGTTTTTTTAAATCCATACAAATTTAAGTATGATATATGCAATAAGTCATATCATTGGTACTATTATAACAAGCGACAATATATTCGGACTTTAACAGTTTGTCATGGCATATGTGTTATTAATTTGATAAATTTTCTCTGTAGTTTGCAAAATCATTCATGACTTCTCCCACTATAGGCATCTTAGTCAAGGGCTTCAACCTCTCAAGCACAAACCCTGTAGGGTTCTTATGCTTCCTCTTCCGAGCTTTTTTCCTCGAATGCCAATCCCCAACATCGACCACTGTGTAGTTGCATGAAATGGCATCGGCCGGGTGAGTAGAGCGAATGGAAAGAGTGGAAGGATCGAGGCAGTTGCCCGGCTTCAATTCGTGAGGAACACGTCAGCGAATGGATAAGGATGAGGAGTTAAAAAAACTATCCTTTCTCATTAATTCAAGGTCTCGAAATATGCGAAGGCTGCAATAACACTATCAATTTATTTACCAATGAGGAGTTAAAAAAATACTATTTTTGTTATATTAAAAAACAATTTTTTTTATTTGTTATGTTGAACATTAAAATTGATATAAATTTTTCAAGTCAACAGAAAACTAATATGAAAGTCAATGCTAACTCTAGGAAGTAACTTGTGCTTTTCACTTGTTGCTAATGAGTTTGACCCATCGATAAGTAGTCAAACTTGAGATGGAGTTAACTTGGCTCGAGTAGAACAAAAAAATCTAATTCAAGAATACTCAAACGACTCAACAATTTTTTCAAGTATGTTCCAAATTAATACAATGTTAGTCAATTATATTTTTGTTGATAATCAATTGTATCTCATGACCATGGACCTACTGATATTCTTGATTGAATTTTATAAACATATCCATTAAAATTGTCAAACAAAGGATACCTTCACTTGTAAGTGTTGTAACCACATAAAAGTGGTGGAGGCCCAACAACTACCCATTTAATACCAGTGCTCTTCATTCTGAATACTAAGCACTCAAGAATCACGAGTCTTGCTTCCAAACCTCAAGTATCTACAAAGATGAAAAACAAGTACTAAAAAAGTAAAAACAAAAAATAAGTGTTGTAACCACATAAAAGTGGTGGAGGCCCAACAACTATCCATCCAATACCAGTTTTCTTCATTCTAAAGACTAAGCACTCAAGAATCACAAGTCTTGCTTCCAAACCTCAAGTATCTACAAAGATGACAAGAAACTACTAAGAAGGTAAAAACAAAAAATCACTGAATTGGGAAGGACAATTTGGCACTACATAAGAGTAGACATTTAAGACATAAGAATGGACATTTAAGACCATGGATAACATCATTCAAATGAGGGGATAACTCTGTTTATGTTTTGCAAAGATGAGGTGTTTACTGTGAGACAAGTCTGTGCTCAGATGCACTTTGAACTCAGTTAAGTAAAGCAACAAGTTGGCTACATAAATGCAAAAGACAACCAAAGGTGGTGTGTTTATAACAAATCGATCTTGACATTTCCCTTTCTCATGCTGATATCATAAGTTTAATTATGCATTTAAAAGTAACAGAGAACAGAAAGGAGGGTGAGTTGCACCTTGAATTAAAAGCAACGATGTTCAATCGTTCTTATTTTAGAAAATCTGCTTCTCAATAATGTTAGCCATAAGCTATTACATGCATCCTTCTTGAGTCAAGGAAGTCATAAAACTTTTATAAAGTGTTCTCTAGCTGCAAAAGAGAACTTAAAAAATAAAGCAACACACATTGAAGTTGCTCACAACCTTAGTGGACCCTTTTGACGGAAACAAACTCACTGCGTGTCTCCTTGTCAATTATCAACTCTCTCAGCTTTCCCTCCATAGTAAATATTCCACAGACTTGGGGAGGATTCGGCATCCCAATTAACATACTTTTCCAAAAATCGTTTGTCTGGCAACTGAACAATTATTTTTGGGGAAATCCTCCTTGTTTCTAACACTTTCATGTACTTCAATGCCTCCATTACTCTAAAACAAGGAATTATCCTCTTCTCCAAGCTACATGTAAAAAGAGGTGTATACCTCACAAAATCATCTAATGAGAATCCCACTGATTTGACCATAAAATCTACATTACACTTCAATTTTTCCTCTGAAATTCCCAGAATCCAGGGCTTTCGACTTGATAATTCAGAAATTTGTTTTTCTGAGAAACCTAAATTTCTCAAACACTGCAGTTTTTTATCTATCTCTTCTTTTCCTATTCCTAGTATGTTACACAAAGAATGTCCAAATATTTGTGATCCCTTCTCAAACCCCAAACCCTCGGCCACTTTAAATGATTCAATGACGATTTCCTCTGTAGTCGCGAGCAAATGAGGCTACCTTGCCACTAACTTCGATAACGCTTCACCCTCAGCACCTAATCTTTGTAAGAGTGAAATCGCAGATCTAAGCTTATCCTCACTGCAGTTTAAAATGTTTGACCGATAATAATGAGTTTGCATATATCATCTTTCCTCATGAAAGACCTGAGGAAGCTCAACCTAGACTTTAGGTCTCTTTCAGATTTATACGAGAAAACCCTAGGGTTACAAACGACTGCCTTTCGAATCTGAGTAGAGATGATCAAACCATATTCATTTAGCAGCTGCAAACATTCTTCCAAATTATGGCTTGATTTATGAAGCAAGCCCTTGCTATTATTTAAGGCTTTTGAAACATCTTTCTCTGTCATACCGCATTTGTTGATGAGAAAATCTGTGACAACGCCCTTGTCTGGTGGAGATGGGGATGGGGTTGTTTCCGTGCAGAATTCGACGATTGTAATGTGGGGTTTAACATTCTGAAGCAGCAAAATTGGGATTGATATTCCACGGGATGATATTGGGACTTTGTTCGTTATCAATATTTTCCACATCAACTGAATAGACATTATCTTTGTAAAAGTGAAATCGCAGATTTAAGTGTATCCTCGCTGAGAAAGAAGGGGCCAAAAGAGAAAAAATTACCTGGAGGTGGCTGGAGGAGTGTATGACTGGTTGATATCGCCATAAGGTAGTTGAAAGGCCAAAATGTTGGCGAAGACGATCACTGATCTGGGTGTTTTGAGGGTTCAGGATTTTGTAAAGATTTAGGGATAAATTGCGGTCTTCTGAGTGTTTAGGGTTTAAGGCATGACCTGGACGCCGGTTTTAACCTGCAATTTTCATGAATAGAGAAGATAGAATTTTGCAAACTTCGACCACTGAAATAAACTGCAATTTTCCGCAGAAAAGTTACAATACCACCAGAAACCCGTACCAATCGCCATGGATGAATGAATGGATGTCAAATCCCCTCCTCCTGACATCTCTGTGATCTGTGTGATAGGTGCACGCCTGAGGAAAGCTACAGTCAGTGGTGACAGTTAGACGGGACTAACATTAATACCACAGTCGGTGATGTCGGTGCTCACAGTTACAGTGCACTAACATTAATGCAAGTAGTTGTTACTATTAATGCAGGCTGGGCAATAAGACTTCAAAGTTGAAGTCCAATAGGATTGAAGATAAAAATGGTTTTCAATTTATTTTAATTTCAATAAAAAATAATTTTCAAATTTTCTTATGTCAAACATTGTCAATAAAAAAAAAAGTCAACTACACAACTAATAGTTAGTCAACGACTAACTCATCGCAAGCCTTTCGGCATGGACTAATAATACTTTAAAAAATATATTGTTTTTTATATTTTAAATAACGTGTTTTTTATAATCATTGCACTAATGTATTATATCATTTAAACAAATATGTGTGTTGATTACACATCTGTTCATTGTAATAATGTAAATTATCCATATATTTAATCAACAACATAACATTTTACAATAGTGTATACTGTTATAGAATAAGAAACCCATTTTATTATATAATGATAAGGAACTCTTTGTCATACAAAATGGGACAACATAAAGGTTTGCGATAAACAAATTTTTAAAAAACAATTGTTATAATTATTGGTAACCCATCATCATACCAAATGAAACAATATGCCCACATTAAAGAAAATGTCTAGTTTTTACAAATAAACCTTCCAAAATACAAAACTCTCGAGATTCGATTACATCAATAGAAATTTATCATTCGAGCTACATGCATGCCTCGTTTCTTCATCACTTGCAAGGATTATAGTACCTGGGTTATTTGCAATGCTTCATTGGTTAGCTTGGTTTTGCTCGGCCTCTCCATCTTCCACATATAAACATTGTGATATGGAACATGGACGTGTCTTTCTAGATCAGGTTGGGTGCATTCTCCTCAGATATTAATATAATTTAGTACGATAACTAAATGCACAACTCACTTTGAGTCCCATGTAAGTTTGTGGTTCTTAATGATTAGTTGGGTAGTTAAAGTTGACTTTGTTAAGCAATTACTTTGTAATATCTATATAAAGCATTTGCGTGAGTAATGGAAGCTAAGCAATCTACAATGGTTCCTATTATTTTCTAGGTTTTCTCTTTCCTTAGTTTATTTTTTGCATCCACGAGCAATGCTCTTCATTAATTCTCATCACATATAAATAAAGTGTAATCGACATATCAACATTTATACTAAAGATGCATGATTGCGGAAATAAATAAACATACCATATAAATGATTGATTCATTAAAGATACATTTTATTTTGACATCATGTTGCCTCATGCCATCATTTAACATATCTTCTCTTGGCTCTACTCCATACTTTGTTTCCTATGAGTTTTATACACAATGACAAAATATAGATATAGTTGAAAGTTTCTTGTTGTTCCAATATTTATAAAATAGGGGATGTAAAACAACATAGCTACTTACAAATTGTTATATTAACTCTTGATATTCCAACATATACTCATAACCCATACTTAATCCAATTTCAATCAAATGTTCAAGTGGCTCTTCTTTGCACATGGGCAACTTGTAGAAAACATCCATGGGTAGTGGTAAATTAATTAAAATATAAAAATCACAACAACATCATATGTTAACTATGGAAAGGAAAGTTTTCAAATTTATTACCTTTAACAAGCAAGGAAGCTATGAAGAGGTTGAGTGGTGAGAAGTCGAGTCCATCCTATGGCTAGGGTTCACCATATCTGCCATATCCATTAAAGATATAGAGCTAGATATATCTGTTGAGACAAGGACCCTAAGAGTAGCATCATGAGGATTGAGTTTTTAGATCAAGTTGATTTTGAAACATTAGCCATCATTTTAGTCAAGGTGAAGCATAAATCCGTCGTAGTGAAAATCAAAGACTTTTCCCAATTCAAGATGGAGGCGTTCAAGTCATTGGTTAGTTCTATGAAACCAACAAGAGGAACACATCATGTACAAAGTGGATTCATTGAGTAGTTGGATGTCATGTCCCTAGAGCCAAGAAAAAAATCCCTCATTCTAGTTGAGTGTGCATTGATTGGAAAGTTTAAAAGCCTCTAACCTAGTCCAAGAATTACAAAGTCATGGGCAACAAAGAATTGGGCTACCAAGATTAAGGGTCAGGTTTTCTCTTTTATTTGCAGTTAACGATATTATTTGTTTTTTTTTTTTCAAAATAGGGAGGATAAAGATGTGATCTTTCACACTCTGAACCCCGTTTCATGGGATCGAGGAGATTGTTTCTTTCTCATTGGTCTCTTGACTTAAATCTAGAAGAGAATATTATATAAACCCCTATGCCATTTAGGTTGTCTCATATTCCTTTGATATTATGGGATGAAAGCACCCTCAAAGCTATTGGGGACAAACTGGATCGATACATTGATCAAGCAAAGACAGAAGGAAATATGTGTTCTTGTGTGAGAATATGTGTGGATGTAAACCTATAAAAGGGCCTCCTAAAGGCGTTGCAAATGGATGATTTGGGCCACTAACAAGTATTATATTATGTGTAGATTCCTTTCAAGTGCAATACTTTTCAAGAGCATGGGAATTTTGTTAAAAATCACCTAAGGATTCAAGAAGACCGGTCTCTCTTAGTAGTCTTCAAAACCATCAAGTGAAACAAAGCATAATCTATTTAGGTTGGCTAATAATAGGCGGAGAAAATTATAATCTAAGGGGTCGTAGTAGTCAAAGAAAATTCAAGAAGGACCGCCTAAATCAAATAACAAGACATATGAATCTCTTGCAATTCAATATGATTGAGAGAAGGAATGTGGGGAGGTAGAGAAATTAGACGATGAGGAACCTGAAGGTGCAACATTGCCAGCCAAGATCTAAGAAGATCAAAGGGGTTATTGTTATCACTTGAAAATACACCACCTAGACCAAAATGTACTATCAATGGTCTAGATACCATGACATAAATCACACTTTTACACCATGTCCAATAAATATAACTTATAGGAACCCCTGTCCTAAAGTTATTTTAAAACCCCATTTTATGGTTTTCCCCTCTTAATTTTATTTAAAAAAGAAAAATAATTCAAAATTTTGCTTATAAAAGTAAGAGGGTCTTCCCCCCACTTCATGATCTCATTTCATTATTCCTCTCATCCCATTCTTGCTCTCCATTATCTCCATTGTGGGTGATTTCCATTTGATTTGCTCCATAGCTCATGAAAACCTAGTTTCAGGCATTTCTCTTGTAGCAACCATCATCATCTACAACCACCAATAGAGGAGATAACATCCACACATTTAGGGAATTCCAAGAACCCTCCCAAGGAGAGGCCACAAAGAGATCAACATCTTCAAGGGTTTCTCCACTTGTGATATTGTAAAGCTACTTCCCGGGTAATGGATTATTTCTTCAATCTTTTATGAATTTGTTATTCTTTCTTATTTCTTTTGCTGCATTTTACTTTTATTCACAAGGATAACATAGATATGAGAATGAATATGTTCATTTAAAACTAGGTTTTTTTTATTTTTTCTCTGACATTTATCTGCAATCTTGAAGCAACCACAAGATCTGTAGATTTGCTAACCCTATGTGTAGCGTTACTCCAATAAAATGGCGTCTCCATTAGGGATCTGAGCCAATATCATGATCCTCGGTTGTGGGTAAATTGTTTTTTCTTTCTTTTTATCTGGTTTTCCATAGTTTCTTGGGGCTTTTTTACTTATTTTGTCTTTTCGTGTTATGGTTACAAGAGACATGTGCCAGAAACACTTTAGGATTCCTATAGAGTCGAGCTCACATGTGCCAAAGACCTCCCATACGCAGTAAATGGGTCACTTATTATGTTGACCAATGCATTAGTTCAAACGAGTATTTGCGTTGGCCAATGTAGGAACCAAGCCATCTTTCTGCAAGGGTAACACACCTATTCAAGCCAGTTTCTGCAAAGGCAAAAAAACTTGTTTTTATTTTTTATTTTTTTGGGTTCATTTGCAGCTTTCTAGGTACTATTTAGGGCATGTAGGTTACTATTTATTTTTTGTTGTTGTAGGATAAGATATCATCTTCAATAAACCTACAAGATTGAGGAATACATCTCCTGGGATTTTAGTACCTTTCCTTTATTTGGTTTCTTGAGGGTTTTGCCTTTTTATTTTTTTTACTACACTAGGCTGCAATCAAGCATGCCAATTGTTGTTTAGTCCTATGGATTTTTACTTTGTGCATTTAATCATTAGTTTAAAAAATAAAGGAAAAAGAAAAGGCATATAGGAAGGTGCATGTAGGTAGATGAATTTCCCATTCATTTGGTTTTCTGTTACATATGTAGTTTCATTTTACTTGATGTTATAGACTACATTTCATTTCAGATTTGCATAAGCTCTTAGTGAAAAGAGAAAGGCCTCATACCAACCCTAATTTTTGCTTGCGAATAGATGTTTAATTTGTGTAGTAAATATGATTGCTTGTGAGCCAAGAAATGAAATGAATTTATGATTTTGAGATCTCATTTTTTTGCAAGTTATTTATGTTTTAAAAAGTAATCTAGATAGAAGGAAAGATCAAGATTGAGTACTTTTATTTGATTACTTGATTGAACAATTATTTAGATTTCATTTTCATTGTAATTCAAGAATGAAGAAGGGAGTGGGTTGTTCCTATCATTGGGTGGATTAGAGTGAAAGGAGTGAGTGGAGTGGGAAGAGTGGGGCATAGGTTTTGGGAAGGCTCCAAGGGTGAAGAGTAGGGTTAGTTGTTCGAGCTAGAGGGGTGGGTGACTTTAATGCTATTCAAGAGGCATAGGAGATAGCTGATTGGTAGGCACCAACCACCTAGGCATAGGGCCCAGGATGACCCGACATTCTTCTTCTTATTACTATCTGCAAGGTGAAAGCGATTACTTGATTGTTCAAGTCCAAGAGTAGGCAAACATGTTCAAAGGCACTAGGGGGCAATTTCTTTACTAGTCCCTGATAGCCATGCCCCCTTTCCAATTCCCCTACTACCACAACCCCTTTTATCTCCATCACTGGTGAACACGTTGGTAGGTCAATCAGTCTTGGAGTGGGGAAGGTATGCACGTCAATAGCTTGGGAAAGAACCCTAACTCCTGTGGGTTGAGGAAGGTTAAAAATCATACCTCAAGGGTTGTTCCCGCAGTGGAGATTATAAGGATCTCGACGATGACCTCACTTATGTCACTCAGAGGGATGTTGTAGGCTATGGATCTCTTTACCTAGCTCAAGCTATGGAATTGGAAGGGATGATGGGCCTACTGGGTAGTAAAAAAAAAAAAAAGGCAAAGGAACATATAGCTAGAGTGTATACGAGGTGGGGAATAGGAGCGCAACAAAACCTATTGAACCAACAACATTAGTAGTTTCATACCCATAATAAGGGTGAGTAGTCTTTTGAACTACTATGCACCATGTTATATTGTGCATGAGCCTATTCAATTTCTAAGAGGAGATTGATTAAAGAATCTGTGATTTATTTATTTACAAGCATTGTTCATTTTTAATTGGTCACACCACATATGCACACAAACCACACCCTGAGAATTATGCTTTGTTAATAACGCCAAGCTCAACCTTAAAATTAACCCCTAATTTAACATAAATTTAATCCCCCTTGGGTACCAAAAAGAACTTTGTAGTTAATATAGGACTCTAAGGATAGTAATCCAAATAATTTCCTTTAGTCAATTACAACAAAACATAGAGGTTGACTTTCTAGGGAATTAAAATCCTTTATATGATACATGATCCCATCCTATTTGATAACGAACATGCTCTTTCAAAGTGGATAATGTCTAGGTTTGGATCAGAGGTGTGATTCAGACTCCTTGGTCTTTGGCTACTGAATATCCCTAGACCGCTCGATTTAAGCTTAAAGGCAAGGTAACAAGTTAGATGTGTCCATGAAGAGGTATCTCAATGGAAATCTTAGCTATCCTTACCCAGGTGGCTCTCATAGGAGGGAGGGCACCTGAGACAGATTTCTACAGGCCTTTAGGACTTCTCACTACCCACTTCCTCATGTTTATAACTATCTCTTCCATGCCTTCACTCAACTGCCTAGGGGACATCATCTCCCTCCATTGTTAGTTGTTTGGAAGGACTCCATCCATAGAATATGTTTTGTTTGAGCGATTCTAGTTGATCTTATAGGATAGAGTCTTTTTCTCTTTATGTGATGGAGCTCCTTGAATTATGATATATTTATTTTTCAAACACACAACCAATTAATGCACCAATCAAGCACGTAGTGTGTGTGTTTGATTATTATTAACTTAATTCATCACTTATTTATTTTATCCATTTATTAGCTTTTTGCTAGGGTGATACTTGCCTTAAGATACCATAGCTCCCCATAGGAGGCAGTCTCATTGGCTTCAAGGCCTTTGACCTAAATTTTCCATTAGATGCATTATCTTCCATGCTCGATGAAACAAGGTTCCCCACCCTAACTCACCCTTGGGTTATATCTCTTTTGATTCATAGCCCCCTTCCCCATTGAGGGGTCTTGGTACATCTAGTTTTGGGCCCACTTCCACCTCACTAGGTCCTTCATCTTCATCCAATCCAAGTTCCACCATGGTTGGATCTAATCTTGGACCCAATGCCAACCAAACCTCCATGCCTTTTATGGCAGGTTCAAATCTCCCTAATTTGAACAAATTGATCAATGATCTTATCCACCATGATCCCAATTGGCCCAATATGCCAAACAAACTTCCATCTGATATCCTAAAGTTTAAGGGTAAACCTAGACATGGCCCCTCCAACCATGTCATGTCCTTTCACCTATGGTGTTCCTCCAACTCCATAAATAAGGGTTTGATTAGGTTGAGACTTTTCCAATGCACCTTGATGGGTGTTGCCACCAAGTGGTACATAGACCAACCCGACGATACCCATATAACATGTTATCCCCTATCCTAGGGATAACTAAGGAGATTATGTCTCGAGGCCCACATGTCCTAGACATGGAGTACCGAGAGCCATATTGACTTGAGCCTGGCCTTGGAGGGCCCATCTTTCTTCTTCAGTGCCTCTATTTTGTCAGCAACAACAACATCCATCCCATCGACCTGGTTCTGAAGTAGCAGTGAGTCTTGCTCTATGAGGTAATGAGTCCGGGTATGATGGTATATGTCACTCTGATTCTCAAAACATTTGAATATGTGCATTTAATTCTCTTTTGATTCATGACGTGTGCTTGGAATTTATGCCTTTTGACTTGTCCATACCTGGGGGGGATGATAGAATGCCCTAGCAAGTTGGTTCCCCTAGGAGTGAGTTGCCACTAGGTGGGTTTATGAAAGGTCATCATCCATTCCTATCATACTTATCACTTTTCATCATCTTCCCTCCCATCTTTCCCCTATATTGGTTCATGCATTGGGTTTTCCAAGCTAGTAAAGGGTTGTACTTTTCCTTGTGGGAAGAAGAGGCTAAAGGCCCAGAGGGTAAAAGTAGCTGGCAAAAGTTAGAAGCCAAAAGATCAAACCTTGAGATGCTTCGCCCAGGGATCCCTGAGAAAGCAATAAAAGGCTTCTCAACAAGAAAAAGGGGGGACCCATAAAAAGATAAAACTCAAGACTTAGTTGGTGGATAGGGGGTCTCATCAAGAGGCAGCCTATTAGATCCATGGGCATGTAGCGGTATGACACTACTATTCATCTGGTCACCACGCCAGGGTAGTGGCTCTTGGTGGCATATCCAAGAGAAAGGGGGTCTCATCACGAGCCAACCTTCTGATCTCCATGAAGTGCTTGTGGGTAACATTGTCACCACTAGTCACCACGCCAGGCAATTCCCCCAAACTATTCATTTGAAAGAAAAAGCAATAAGATAAAAAGTAAAAAAGGCACTGAATGGGATAGGAAACAATTGCATCCATGACAAGGTGCAACTCACCCTCTACAGAGGCACCCACAGGTAAGACCTACATTTCCCTATCATCACTACACCCCTTGCCCAAACATTCCCAACCATCTCATGCACTCACATGACCTAGATTAGTCTTCACCTAGAAACACCCCACGCCTAAGGATAATTGGCCCAATAAGATGTCCTTAAACCCTCTCCAAACCTAGCTTGTAGAATAACATAACGTCTTTGAGCACTTGTCTGGGAAAAGGGGGTTTTATGCACATGTTTGGGTACCTTGATTATTAGATGTGATTGACATTGCTATGATTCTTGTGACTTATGAGCCCATGGAGGGCGTACTTGTTGTTGCTTAAGGACCACGCCTGACAAACAAGTACATATGGGAAGATGATTAGCTCAGACCTCCATTGGGCTGAAAGCCCACCAAATGGATGTTGAGACCCCAACTAAGGGCAAGCATATACCAGAGCCTTCCATTGGAGAGAGAGGAGGACGTTCCACCAGAGACAGCTTGGCAGGCTTGCACCTAGGGAGGTCTTGCCTGTCCCCTTGAACATTGGCCTTGGAAGGCCCACGACGTCACTTTTGTGACCCTTGACGTCACCCAACGTCAGATGGACACGATGGAGGCAGTTGTGTGCCAAGTGGCATATGTGGCATGATCCAGAGGCCTAACGTTTTTCTCCTAGAGGCCAACGTTTCACCTAGGAGACCCAACATCAACCTAGAAGGGAATGATGTCACCTCTTTTGCATGTTTTAGGGTTTAATTTTTCAATTTTACATAAAAAACTAGATATTTGATGTAACTGGCCATGTCGGCCTTTTTGACCTAATTTTGTAATTAAAGGTCATTTGGATTGTATAAATAAGGGATTAATCCCTTGTATTTTTTTATTATTCTTTCACTCACACAAGTGAGGTCTGAAATTCAGCCTCTTTAAGGCTTATTGGCTGAAATTAAGTGGTGCGCAATTCTTGGACGAGGCTTGTCTTGGTATATTTTGGAATTTTCTTGGTGGAAAGTCTTCAACTAGAGCATATTGCTAGACTGTTCTTGGTGAATGGAAGTGAAAATCTGCATTTCTTCTTTCTTTAAATGGTTATAGTATCTTTCACTTTGCATTTACTAAGATTATGAAATTGCTAGTGTAAAACCCTAGGAGATCAAGCACTTGTTATTGTCCTTGTCTCAATAACTATCCACCTACTAGATTTTTCTAGAAGACATATCCATTGAAGCATGTGCTAGAGCCCTACCTTTGTAGCACTCTAACACCATTTCTTCATCAAGCTTTTATTTATCTCAAGCTTGAACTAAAGAAGAAGGAAAACCACTATGGCCTAGGGTTCCCTACTTCCTAGTAGTCACTTTCCTTCCAGGGTTTGGTGATTGAGGCCTTGGGTTACCAACACCTTAACCATTCTCCCTCTTGTCTCAAGCTCACACATTATCATTTGTTTCCTCCAAAGATTGTTGCTGCAAAAAGTAACTCCATTAGCCCTAAAGACACTGGTTTATACCTTATACTTGGTTGATTGATGAAAACAACCTCCAAACCATTTACCTCAAGCTATTTGCAAACTACTCCTAACCTTATATTAGACTAATCTACTAAAATTATTGTTGTTGTTACAAGAGTAAGCTACAACCATATATTACAGCAGTAAAAGCTCCTACAAGCAATTGTTCAAGTTGATTTTTACATTACCTTCTTAGCTTCTGACAAGTGCTAACATATTGCTAATTCGAGATTATCATTTTGGGTAATTTTTCAAGCTTATTCAAGGCTTAATTTTGAAGCTATTAATATATATACATTGTTGTTATAAATTTCTGTTTGCTTCATCTTATACATCAACTTGTTGCTTTTATTTAAAGCCCAAGGTTTTACAAAGCTCTAACATCAATTGTTACTTGCAAAATAATGTTTTCTTGTTGTCTTGTTCTGGGCAGGTACATTTAAGCATATCTTTCCTTCATATTGTTAAACCTTTGGGACTTTCTGATCGATGTGACTTATGAGAGGGGACAACTTTTCTTGATACCATAACCTTTACCTTCTCAAATCCCAAGGTCACCGGGGACGTCTCCCCTGAGCTTTCACCCCTAAAGAGAAAGAGGTGTCTTATTTAGGTGACAGTGATAGGACAACCTCCTGTTATGCCAATTTACCATCCACTTGCCTTTGGCTTTTGGGAAAGTACAAATTTGTTATAACATTTTGGCGCCATTGCCGGGGATCATCGAGTCAATTTTCCTCGAACGACACTTTTTCGGTAATCCTTTATCCAAAAACCTTTACTTCACAAAGCTTACATGGAGACTCCACTGAGGGTGATTCCCTCTTTTTTATTTGATGATCCCTAGAAGGATTATCTGGCGACTCCACTGAGGGTGATCCCCTCACCTTTTTTGACAATCTCCTGAAGAATGTCTAGCGACACCACCAATGAAGACTCATAGCGTACGTCAGTATACACTCTATCTTCCTTCTATCCCTGTCATCCCTGTAGCTTCTCATAAATGGTCTCTCGAAGAAATTTTTGGCACTTTGGACCTGGCTAATATCCAAGGGGGATTACATTATCTCCCAGAAGAAGCCGACTCTTGGATACCCAAATTCCTAGGAGAATTAGGATCTTATGGCAACACACATTGGACTAAATTTTGTGAAGGTTATGAATTCCATCAATGTGTAGAAGAACATCTTGACACATTTATGAGACTTTTAATGAACTCACTCACCGGGAATGCCAGGAATTGGATTAACACACTCCCAAGTGGAAGCCTCAAAACACCTGAAGATTTGGAACAAGCTTTCATGAGGAGATGGGGTAAGGTAGAAAGTATGGCCTCTATTTATTCTCAATACCTCAAAATTTGAAAGCAAAGTGACAAAGATGTTAGGGAATTCAATGATAGGTTCAACACTCTCATTAGCAAACTTGAGCCCAAATTTCACCAAGAGAGCGTTATTCTCCAACACTATCTAAACTCCTTAGAAGGAAGATTACAATTTACCCTCAAGAACCGATTTCCTACAAGCCTAGAAGAAACACAAGATGTTGCTTGCCAGATTGAAGAGAATCTTAAGTTCAATGACTCCATCCATAAAGTCAATTTTTTGAACAATGATGACATTTGGGAGCTGAATAAGGAAAGCATGGGAGGACTAGAGCATGACCTTCCAGAGATTCTAGAGGAAGAAAAGAATACTTTCCCTAGGAAATGGAGCAGGGGTTTCTCAAACATGAAAGATGCCTTAAATTTTTCAAAACAACATGAACCCTCTAAGATCTAGGTACCTTTGAAGAAATCACTCTGTTAGAAAGGTCACTATCACAAACCCAAAAGTCTCTTTCTATGAGACTTCCTTAGACAATAAAACCTCATGCTCCAAAGGAACAATTTTGTCCGAACACTTTGAACCTACAAAATGTTGCAAGACACGAAGATGATCCTAGGTCCTTATCATGTAAAGACTCCCATTTTGAATGTTATCACCCAAAGGCTACCCATGAGAAATCTAATTATGTAGATTCCATATTTACCTTGTTCATGCCAGATCAAAACCAAGAAAATCAAGACATGAGGAAGCCTAGGATTGAATGCTTGGGCCAAACAAGTAAGGACTCAAGGGTAAAACTTGAAGAGCCCCAGATGTATGCTGGCGATCTACCCCAACATTTCTCAAAACCTAGCAACGATAGGACCAACCTGAGAAGTAGTATGGCCTATATATTACAGAAAGTCAAAAGGATTCGTGGAATGTTGGAAATCTCTTATTTGACAAAAGAAACCCCAGATGACCAACAATCGTTTGAAGAAATTTACACACTATTACAAACTAGTCATTTTGAGCAAAATGAGCAAACACCCTTTCTCACTTCCTTGCTAGTAGATGACCTATATCTTCACAATTGCATGCTTGACTCCGAGTCATCTGTCAATATGATGAGTTTGAAGGTTATGAACCAATTGGGGTTGGAAGTTACAGGGCCTTATACCAACGTTCATAGATATGACTCAAGGGGGATCAAGGTCTACGACTTGATGGAAGGTGTTGAAGGTACACCTTGTTGACTACCATGATTTCCCCATCATAATGGACATCATTTTTGTCGATATACCTAACACTTAAGGAATGATATTATCTAGGGAATAGGCTACTACTTTGGGCAGAAGTCTACATATGGACTTGTCCTACGCAACTATCCTCGTCAGGGACCAAGATTGCATCACCTCACATAACAAGCCAAAGAGAATGGAACACATTGAAAGGTGTAATCATGGACATAGTGACTACAACTCCATAATTTTTTCAAGTTCAGAACACYAACCATTCTAGTCCATCTGGTTCATGCCCACTCTAAATGAATGACACCGAGTATTAAAATCTTGAAGCTCAACATTAAACAAGCCGAACCTATGTACAAGCATAGACTCAGAACCAAAGAATTATTTTCCACATACATTGAAGCTGTCACATACCCACTACCTAAATCAGATTTTTCTGGTCTTCTGCTGAATCAGAACCCCTAAATATTCATGGAGGCCCAGCGTAAGTTGGCTCTTTCTCTCTCTCTCCATTCCCATGTGATTGCGGGTCACGATCACAGTTCAAATGAACGCAGTGTCTTTTGTATTTCACGTCGCGGCGCTACGGTAGTGTCAAACCATTCAGCTTTGCAACCGCCGAACCCCGACAGGGCTAGTGACCGGCCAATAGGGATGAATCCCAACAGGGCTAGAGAACAACCAATGAGAACAGGCCCCATCACATGTTTAAGTGGAGTACAGGTGGCAGAGGGGGAAGTGCGACACGGTAGTCGACAGGACAGGAGGGGGCCCCACTTCACACGCCACACTATTCCGGACCCCCCCCATTAAAGGCATAATGGCAAAGGGGGTCTGGAATCCACCTGAGCACCGTTGATCATGATGAGTTAATCTCGACCGTTCGAGAGTTGCGCGTCCAATTTCGAACCCCCCCCCCCTGCCCCATTAAAGGCAGAATGGCAAGGGGGCTCCAGAACGAAACCTTAGCCGTAGATCTGGGCGGGTGGACTCTGACCATCCATATCTACTCATTACTTATCTAACTACGCATTCACACCCCAACTTAAAGCTGACATCTCTTCCTCACATCGGACGATCGTTACAGACCCTGAGATTCCCCGAAGGAATCTCGTTCGTTCATCGGGACTTAGCCACCTGCTATCGTCTCGTCATTATGGGTCAGGATTTGTCAAGGCAAGAGCCTGAGTTTTTGTCAATGGAACTCCCGAATACCCGATCCCCGATTTCCCGAAACGGGTAATCTCTCAACACGTCACCTCCTTAAATCGGACGGTCCACAATTGCTCCGGGGTTTCCACCATGGAAAGTCTCGATCCCTTGTCAACAGAAATCTCGATTCTGCGATTCTCGATTTCCTGAAATGGGAGATCTCGTGACATGTGGCCCCCGTTAATCGGACGGCTCAGATCTATCCCGGGGTTTCCACAATGGAAAGTCCCGATCCCTTGTCAACAGGAATCCTGATTTCACGATTCTCGATTTCCCGAAATGGGAGATCTCGCGACACGTGACCTCCGTTAATCGGACGACTCAGATCTATCCTGGGGTTTCCACAATGGAAAATCCCGATCCCTTGTCAACAGAAATCCCGATTCCGCGATTCCTGATTTCCCGAAATGGGATCTCTCATGACACATGGCCTACGTTAATTGGATGACTCAAATCTATCCCGGGGTTTTCACAATGGAAAGTCCCGATCCACTGGGGTGTTAACCCTCGGGTATCTTCTGACAGATCCAACGACTGTCAGGTTTTTCCATCGAAATCTGACGGCTCAGACAGATTCCTATCTTGCGGGCTCTCCCACGACTTCCTAAACATGGAAAGATCCACGGTCCAGATACGATCATGGACCTTGGGGGATCCACGGTCCTAAACTCTTCGCTACCCACGAAGACACAGGAAAACAAAGTGGTAGGGAATTTAACGCCCTACTTTCTCCTACTAATCTAACTGTCGTGTATGACTGCAGATTTCCCAACGGGATCTCGTCCGTCGTTCACCATCTATCAAAGTTAAGGTCCTTAACTTTCTAGCTTCCTCTTACCGAATCTAACGGTCATGATTGACCATAGATTTCCCGACGGGATCTCGTCCATCGATTCGATATCTATCAGGGATTTCTTAGGGCCTTGCTTCCTCATGTCCTCCTTCCAGGTTCTTGATGGGCTTTTTAAGGAGGGTATCTCTATGGGGAGATTCACTCAGGGTACTACTTGAGGTAGGTAAGAATGTCATCCTCCCGAGAACCAAACGTGAAGTCTGAATTAGATCA
>SNQJ01S0005539.1:164529-175671 GCA_010110895.2 Picea sitchensis | reverse complement strand
AGAGGGGGGGGGGGGTGTGTGAATCAGTATTGAGCACTTTTTACCATTTTTAACCATAACATGTAACCATTAAGTTATCCTCAATTTATAACATATGATTGCATTCAAGATATCATCAACATATAACCACAGATACACAATACACAAGAGTTTTACGTGGAAACCCAAATGGGAGAAAACCACGTAACGCTTTTGAATATATATCTTGAATATTACATCCATAGGAAGCACCAACTCGAAGGAGACACCAACCCCCTATTTACAAGATCCATCTGAAGGAAGCTCCAACTCCCTAGATTCTCCAACACCAACTGGAAGGAGGCTCCAACCTGAAGCTACAACTCCCTAAATTCTCTAGCACCCAGTAGAAGGAGACTCCAACACCCTAGTTTTATGAGCACCAACTCAAAGGATGTTGCAACTCCCCTACAAGCACCAACCTGCTATCTGAAGACACTAATCTTCCAGTGCACCACCCAACCTCCCAGAAATATAAATCAGAGACTCAACATGTCACTGTAACTATCACTGATATTGATACATCATCATCATCAACCTGTCATTGATTTTGTCACTAAAACCGATACATCATCAGCATCAACATGTCATTATTTCTATCAATGATATTGATACATCATCGTCATCAAAACTAGTTCAACCATATAAATATTATGCCAAGATCTCCAATAACATCCCTCATGTTAGTCCCTAAAGTTGCACTTGACTGTGAGAGGGCAAGCTAGGGAATCATCTAGTTATTGCAATGGTATTTTTATAAAGGTTTTATGAATAGGATTTAGAAATGGTTAAAAGTTTGCTCAATGATACAATAAATATATAAGGTTAAATGTAACAAGCAAATAAACATCTCACTGGCTTAGTAAATGACAGACACTTTGATAAATCAGATGGTAAAAGTAAAAAAAGAAAGGAATATATATGAGTATTCAATTTGTCCACTCACGCATGGATTTCTCATTCCCAAATATCATTAAGAAATAAGAACATGGTACTTGAAAACAATTATGAGTTATGAAAAATTAAAACAACAAAATTTTCACTGTATTACTCACAACCCAGATATCATATGCTTAGCAACAAATAAAATGTATTCAAGTAAGAAAAAGAAGAAGATAATAACATGAAAAGAATTTATGACCATCAAAATGCCTTTCCCATTTAGTGCCAATACGAAAATAATGTCTTTACTTCACAGAGGAGTCTTTACAAAAAATAACCTTTGATTCCCCAACTCATCGACCCCCCTTATGTCCTTTCAATGTCTTTTTAAAACACAAAAACTATTCTTGAAGATCCTATCTTTCAGATTACAGTTTAAGATAGGATAATATCGACTGACTATTTCCTAGGAGAGAAATGTTCATACAAACACTTATAATTCCTATAATGGAGTCTTCCTTAACAACTAATTCAAATATATACTAGATGATAGTTTGATGAAGCTTTACAAATCCCACAAAAAGAGGAATAAACTATTGCTCAGATGGTTCACCTGAGATACAAAAAAGTTATATTTGAACAAAATATTGTTAACCAAAAAGCTCAACCTCGCTATCTTGGCAATAGCCTCGAGTAATTCAAAACTTGTGGCAGGCTTTCCTTGGGCTTTCATTGTATGATAATTGTAGAAGCTCTGGTGTCCCTTTGTTTTAGTTTAGTTGTCAACACCACATTATGCCAATACAGTCTTATGTTTGATTCTCTTACCTCCTTTAGCAGGGCCTTTTGATCTTTCCTCTTCCTTTTGAATTCTTGTACCTTTTCTTGTTGTTTTGCATTCCATTGCTCTACAAAGGATTTTTCTTTCTTCGGCTTCCTAATAATACCCTGCAGCTCTTGTACCCTATATTTCTCTTTTCTTGCTTCCATCCTAAACTCTGGATGTTCTTCTACTGGAGCAAGTAGGTTCAAATCTATGGAGGCTCAAGGTTTCCTTAATTTAATTTCATATTTTGAGGACAACCCAGTGCTAAGATCCTCTTCTTCAGTGCATTTTGATTCTCTAGTTTCTAGAACATCCTGTAGCTGATTTATTTCTGGAAAGGAATCATTTTTATCATCATCAATTACATATGTCCCTTTGAGTGTAGATTCAGTGACTGAAACTAACCTTGTGGTTTCCCTAGTTACAAGTCTCCTTGAACACTGTGAAATTTGTTTTCCTTTCTCATGTTTTTTCCTTTGTTCTTCAAATTCCTCCTTTAACCTGTGTGAAGAAGATGCAAGGGTTTTTTTTTATCTTCCTTCATAGTGTCTTCTGAATTTTCTTCGATGATAATAAGGTTTTCCTTCTTGATAGAAGGATGAAACATAACTTTTGAATTCAACCTAAATTTGTTTCCAGCCCTGGTAGTAGTTCTTTTACGAACTTTAGATACAAGTTTCTTCTTCTTACTTATTTTCTTACCCTTTGCAACTTTTTTTCCAGTCGATTGTTTCTTCTGCTTGGTTAGTCTTTGGATTGGGCTTGTAGTATAGTCTTCAGGATCATCAGGTTCCTCCTTGATGTCTGGATCAGTTTGGACATCAATGTCTTTATCAATTTTAAGTTTTTTTCCTCAACCTGTAGTGATATTCTCATTAGGTCTACCTCTGGGCAAATCTTCAATTGCCTGCTATATCCGTAATTTCCTCTTACTAGCACGAGTCACCCTAGATGTAGGGGAGTTTTCTTTCACCAAAGCATCAGTGGCTTGAGAATATTTTTTACCTTTTCTAGGTTTCTTTTCCTTAGCAATTTTGGACTTAGGTTCCTGTTGTTTACGTTTTAATGACTGAATTAACTAGTCCCAAGACCTTTGAACCTCACTTAAAGCAAAAATTACCAATGTTTTAATCAACCCTTGATGAAAAATACTTTTCTTTGTTGTTGCAAGATGTGTATGAATTCTCTTAGACATCTTAGATAGGCTTTTCAATAAGAAATAAGGCAGATTGAGAGGATAGTCACCATTCACATGGATTAATAATCTAATATGATAAAGGTGAACTAGAGAAAAATGACCTTCGCAGGTGATGTACCTATGAATGATCAACAAGGCGGTGTGCCATTCTTTTCTCACCCAACTGTGTGGGATGCCTTGGCTCCAATTGGCGTTTTGTCTTTCTAGAATCAAAAATTGATTAACAAACTCCATTACTAACGTTTCTTTCTTCCACCATCTCTCTCTGTATACATGTAACTTGCATTTTTTTTTATGGAATGCTCTATCATGTGCATGAGGAGTTTACCCACCATTGTTTCGAAGCCATCGAAATTATGTGCAAATATCATGGAAATTTTCTCATCATGACCCTGAAATGTTGAGAATAAATTGAACCAGCCTGCATTTTTAAACATATGTGCCATATGAGGAAAAGCTTCAAGTAATTATGTCCCTTCTAGCTCTAACCTGGATATTTGCCCTCTCTTCTTTGGTGCCATGACACTGATAAAATTATGTGGAAGGTTTATGAGAATGTCTAGGTTTCAATCACTAGCTTTTGAGGACTGTCGAAGTCTGATAGCTATCTGTTTAACTACAGAGCATGCATGGAGTAATAGACATACTAAAAATAGACAGATTATGACTTCATACATGGGGAATAATAATCGAGAATTGTGATTTGATATCAAGGTGAACTAGAGAAAAATGGCCTTCGCAGGCGATGTACCTATGAATGATCAACAAGGCGGTGTGCCATTCTTTTCTCACCCAACTGTGTGGGATGCCTTGGCTCCAATTGGGGTTTTGTCTTTCTAGAATCAGAAATTGATTAACAAACTCCATTACTAACGTTTCTTTCTTCCACCATCTCTCTCTATATACATGTAACTTGCATTTTTTTTATGGAATGCTCTATCATGTGCATGAGGAGTTTACCCACCACTGTTTCGAAGCCATCGAAATTATGTGAAAATATCATGGAAATTTTCTCATCATGACCCTGAAATGTTGAGAATAAATTGAACCAGCCTGCATTTTTAAACTTATGTGCCATATGAGGAAAAGCTTCAAGTAATTATGTCCCTTCTAGCTCTAACCTGGATATTTGCCCTCTCTTCTTTGGTGCCATGACACTGATAAAATTATGTGGAAGGTTTATGAGAATGTCTAGGTTTCAATCACCATCTTTTGAGGACTGTCGAAGTCTGATAGCTATCTGTTTAACTGCAGAGCATGCATGGAGTAATAGACATACTAAAAATAGACGGATTATGACTTCATACATGGGGAATAATAATCGAGAATTTTGATTTGATATCAAGGTGGCGAGTACAACCCGATCATTTGAGTTAGTTGTCATAATGAAAAACACGACCTGATATAGATCATACACAGATATGTAGATCCTCTTCCAATTATTTTGGGCATTTAAACACGATCTCGGGAATGTGGTGCATGCAGAACTATAATTACTCCTGGCACTGCAAGAATAGTATTATTCTTGTAGCGCTCTTCCCCCTTTGGAAAATTTGAAAATTTAAACGAGGGAAAAGGATTTGTGATGTGATGGAAAGAATCTATCATATCTTATCCTATCTTTTAAATACTTAAAAACATTTAAAATGTGCAGAAAAGAATGGAGGCATGCTTTCAATCCAAGAAAGGGCAGAAACAAAGTTTAACAAAAATCATGAAAAAGGGGTAGAATAGGGATTAAGGATGCCCAACAGTCAAAAACAAAGTTAAGGACTAACACCTCATATCATATGCCCAATATCATCAAGATATGCATCAAACCATGTATCATGATATTCCTCAAGCATGTGTCAAAGCATCCATGATATACCAAAGATATGCCTCAAATCATGTACTAAGATATGCATCAAACCATGTGCCAAGATATGCATCAAACCATGTGCCAATATATCCAAGATACAAGCCTCAAACATGTGCCAAAACATGCCTTAAGCATGTGTCAAACCACCCAATATATACCTCAAAGCATATGCCATAACCTCCAAGATATGCCTCAACTAAATACCATAACCTCCAATATATGCCTTAAGCATATACCATAACCTTCAAGATACAAGCCTCAAAAATACAAAGAAAAAATACCTTTCATTCCGCAAAAACCTGGTGCATAGGATCTCATACCATCAAACCTTCATCAACTTGAGCATCAAGAAAAGAGCACCTTCATCAAAATTGTCTTCAGCCTCGTTGGACTGAGTTGGGCAACTAGTGGGGCCTCACGTGAAGAGTCCTATGCAACATGTGGGGTCTTCGTGGGATGCCCTATACTTGACCCACAAGGGTTTGCTCAAAGATTTGACATTAATGACAACCAAATTTCCAACAATCTCCCCCTTTGGCATTGATGGCAACACTCATACTCCCCCTGTGACCATTGCTCCCCCCTTCTTCATGCTTCTAATCTTTCTCTCCTACTTTTGTTCTTTCTCTCCCCCTTTGACATCAATGGCAAACGATAAATCCACCTAACGAGTTTTCTCCCCATGTCTTCTTTGCAAGATGTTATGTAGATCAATGTGGGGTTTCTTGTATATGCTTCATTTCCTCTCTTTCAGGGCTTCTTGTCCATTGGTACTTCTTCGTGTAATCCACTGACATATATTAAAAGTGTTCATGTCAAACTTCCTTCATTACTTGACTTCAAATCTTCATGGATTGTCATGTATTTACTAAGATAAAATCAATGACATAATCATTCAACAATATCTCCTTGACAATATAACTTCTCTTGATGGTTTCTCTCCCCCCGTCTTCTTGTACCTCTCACGGATTGCCTTCTTGTGACTAGCTAGTTCAACCTGTCAATATGCTTCTTTTATGAGTCATATTCTTTACTAAACATTCCTCATGATGAAACCACCAACAATTCCATCTACCTTTATGTAATTCCTCATGATTTCATGCTTTCATCCACTATCATGTATCTTCTCTGGTTCATGTCAAGTATTATATTCTAATCTTGCCAAATATCTCATGAATTCATTATTGTCTATATGTCAAAAAATTGTCCATGCCTTTGCTACTCAACTACACATTATGCTAAACCATCTGTCACTTCATTTTTCTGAGAGCTTCTTTGAATCTATTGCAATTGATCATTACATCTTCTTGCTTCTCAAGTTGAATCAAATATTTCTACTAGTCTGCTTTATTTTTAAATCAAACTTTTACGAGTCTGCAACAAGTACGCATTCTCGAATTTGTAATGAATATATCCCTAATTAAATACATGATCAAGAATATCTGCCTCAAAAGTGTGCCACTGATATTCCTGGTAATTTCTAGCTGACTTCTTAATACCTACATGGGGATGAGTTTTGAAAATTGTTCCTTAATCAACCAATCTATCATGAGACATCGTGTACCTATGCCATCAAACCATTTATAATATGCCTTCCCCAAAATCTGGAAACGCTTCATACTTCCTGAAAGATAGTTGTGTAATAAATGCTACTTAGACTCCACCTACTCAATATCCACGTTATTGGGAGTCTCCAAGCCAAATTTCTTAGAAAAATATACAATGTTTCTTTGTTACAGGGTCATCATTTTGAGTTATGACATCTTCCTCTTTACATGTAGATTCATCATGATCTCACACATCTGCAAATCCTTTGAGTATGATCCTTCAGAGTTCTTCATTCACCTGTTCTTCTTGTTTTTGTTTTCTTCTCCAAACCTTCTTGTATCTGATATCATTGTTTTCCTTCATGGAAGGCTTCATCATGTTCCTACAATCATGAGCTATGTGTCCATAGTTTTGGAATTTGTACCATTCAATATTGTAGGGGGGTCACATAAACATCTCTTGCTTGAACATTTATTCCATACACTCTGCAATCTACAACTTTATGTCAAAAGGTATTATAAGTAAAACAATAACCAGGAAAGAAACTTTCATACCTGGAAGTAAGTGATCCTCTTTGTGATGTAGTCCTTTTGAATTCATGCCTTAGTTTATCACGATCTTCTCTTTTGTTGTCTCCTTCACAATGATCGAAGCTTATTTGATGTCTGGAGGTAGAAGGTTTTCATGGAAATACATATTTTTTGAATTCATTCCTTTTTTACTCTTGTTGATCATGATTCCTACCTTTGAGAATGTTTGCATAATTCTTAGCCTTCTCTTCATTCTTCTTTTCCGACGACCTAAAACACTTCTCTTCAACTTTCATCACTGGTTGTGTGGAGCTTCCTCTTTCTTGGACACTATTATTGGGATTGGCATTTGCATCTTCTTTGCATGAGGTCTGGCCAATGTATCCAGGACCTACTTTATTGAATGGTGACCTTTGACCACGGAGAATATCTTCTAGTACTTGAGAGATCTTCAAGTTCTTGTTGAGATTTTCAACTTCAATTCTTAATGTGAAGACTTCTTCTTCAAGATTCTCGCAATCTTCTTCTTTCTTCATCATCTGGATATTCATTACTTCTTTTGTTCTCTTTGCTTCTTCTAGCTAGATCTTTAGATTTTTAACAATTTGCTAGACTTCTTCAGAGTTTTTGTTGGGATATTAAGAACCTTCCTTTAGCTTGATAAATTCTTCCTTGAGGGACTTGTTTTTCTTTCTTTCCCTTTTTAGCTCACTTAAAACACAGATTAGTTCTGCCTCAATATCTACTTCACATTCTTCTTCATAATCTTCTTCATCATTTTCAATGGTTCATTTATGAGTTTCCATTGCCATGAAGAGCACTCTTTCTAAGTCACTATCACTATCATTATCCTCGTCGGATGAAGAACCATCTTCTTTTTAGTAAAGGCTTTTCTTGAAGACTTTTCTTTTATTTTCTTTCTTGTTTCCCTTTTGATATTTCTTTTATTTTTTGGGAACTTCTTTTTCATCACTATATGAATTCTTAGCATAAGGACATTTGGACGCAAAATTGTTGATTTTTCTATATGAGATAACATGAGATGATATATGATAGATATATTATTACAATGATGAGTGTTCCATATATAGAGAACATAAGGTGACCATCCATGAAAGTATGTTTCCCTTGGATAATAAATAACTATTTATTTATTATATATATTTATACCTTGTATTATAAATATCATGTCATATATATATATATATATATATAGAGAGAGAGAGAGAGAGAGAGAGAGAGAGAAGAATGTCTTCCCATTGTTGTTCAAACATCAACACTCTCTCTCAACAAGGGAGACATTCTTCATCATGCCAGCGGTAGCTCGAATCATCCATCGCAATCTCTGTGATCAAGCAACACACATCTACTCCAAGTGATTTGGAAGTCTCCATGACAATCAGCTAGTAGCATACAACTACTACAATTCCATCCAATAGAACATGATTGTGTTGATCCATGGTAGTACACAACTATTATCCAGTGGTACACAACCACTGCTAGTAGCACACAACTATTCTCCAATGACACACAATCACTGGTAGTGGTACACAACCACTGTAGTAGCACACAACTACTATCCAGAGACACACAGTCTCTGTCATAGTCTCACAACTATGCATGTGTCCCGCAGTTGTCATGCACTCAACGGAGTGTTACGTGACTACAAGGATGATTCTTCTTGATCAGGTCACCATCTGTGCCGCAGGAAGAATGTCAATCCTTCTAGATGTTGAAATCCATGCCATGGGCTACAAGGATCATTCTTCTAATCAGGTCACTACATGTGTCATAAATGAATGTCAGTGTTGGACGTTTTACTCTAATCAGGTAACCATATGTTCCATAGAGAACATGTTAGTCTTGTACCAACCTCCCTAATCCGGTCACCATTCGTTCCATAGGGAGCGGACCATTCATCTTGATCAGGTCACCATTTGTGCCACAAGAGAATGTTATTCCTAGACCATTTTCCATAGAAAATGTCAATCCATGATATATAAGCAATCTGTCCAACCTAGACCATTCTCCACACCACAAATTGAATGTCAATCCAAAAACACACTAACTATCCACAATGCAATAATATCAACACTCCCTCTCAACCAAAGGAGTAATCTCCACAAGCCCCAGCTTGTCCCTAAAGTATACAAACTTCCCTTTGGACAAGGGATTTGTCAAAATATATGTTATCTGCTCATCGGTGGAGATGTACTAGACCTTCACTGCTCCCTTCTGTACCATGTCATGGATGTAGTTGATATCCACAAGACTTGAGCTAAGTCATCCTACAAGGGGTGGCTAGTCCCTTGGGGTTGATCAAGCTAAGTCATCTTGGACCATATTTGACATATAGAGGTTTCCTCATGAAACCAATGTCTAAGACATATCGAGGTTCCCTCATGGAACCAATTTCTCACAAGACATATTGAGGTTTCCTCGTGAAACCAATGTCTTTGTTCCTTCATCTGACCATCTGAGGCATGTCAGGATGAAGTCCACATTCCCTCCTACTAGTCCATACAGGACCCTCCGGGGAGAATGTCTCCTGATGTTGCTTCAAACATCTCTAGGACACATCAAGATTCCCTCATAGAACCAATGTCCCCCAAAAAATATCGAGGTTTCCTCGTGAAACCAATGTCATGGCTCCTTCATTTCACCATTTAAGGCACGTCAGGATGAAGTCTACATTCCCCCCTACTAGTCCACATAGGACCCTCTGGGGAGAATGTCTCATGATGTTGCCTCAAACATCTCTAGGACATTTCGAGGTTCCCTCATGGAACAAGTGTCCCCCGGGACATATCGAGGTTTCCTCGAGAAACCAATCTCTTGGTTCCTTCATCTGACCATCTGAGGCACGTAAGGATGAAGTCTACATTCCCCCCTACTAGTCCACACAAGACCTTGTGGGGAGAATGTCTCGTGATGTTGCCTCAAACATCAACACATTGACAAAACCTTCATGTGATTTCAACTAAGAGGGTTTGTCACTGCTTCTCATGTCCATATTGGTCAATCGACACCAAATGCTTGCGTTGATCTCTCCAAATGTGAGAGAACTTGTTTCACATGCACTCATGTCCAACTCAACACAAATCGATCCTGATTAAACCAATGAGGATTCTTTGGATTATACCTCGTGATCTCATCCTACAATACATGACCTATTGGCATTAGATGCACGAATCATCGATATGAAGGGATATCCACTCGCCTTCAACCCAAGAGCTATCTTATGAGTTTGAGCTTTTGAAAGAACGACAAGGCTTCCAAAAAAAACATACACAACCCTTCTGAGCTTCGTGTCCTCGTTGCCCTCTATGTGCACTCTATATAGAAAATGCAATCCAAATAGACGAAACACATTTGGAATCAAGGGGATTTTTAACCAAGGGAAGCTCTTGTCCAAGACACATGTGGTAGAGGCGTACATACATTTCAACGATGAGAAGCCTTTCACTTGCATTATAAATACATCATCATTGTTCCACATGATGACGACGCCCATGAGCTACGAAAAAAAATGGCGGAACATGAATGCCCGTTCTGCAAGCTTAGCCAATCTTCATTTCTAGGAAGGGTCACCCATGTCCCTAGACTCAGTTTATTGTTCACCACTGCTTCTGTAACACCTTGTTTCCCCCAGTTTGTAAAAATAACTAGAATGGCCAGAACTGTGGCAAACTCATGAATGTGAATATGTGATGTAAATGGACCTTGTGGAAAAGGTCAATAAATGTGAATAACATTGTGAATTTATTTTGCAGGACTACTGAGAGGGGAGGTGTAGGAAAAGAGACCACGATGGCGGTGGAAGGCACCTGGAAAGGTGGCGTTAACTTCCACCGGGAATTAATACCGTATTTGGACTTCACTGGCCCGGAGAACCAAGAGCGGCTCCCTGGCCCCGAATTAAATGTCTCGCAGGCTGGCAGGTTGATGGCTCCTCAGGAATTAATGAGGGATGGGGAGGTGAACCGCCCATCAGTAGAGCCATCATGACTGACCAGTGCGAGGGAAATCACGCCACACGCAACCTCGCAAGAGAATAAGGCATGGGGTAGAAGCAATTGGGGGCAGACGTGAGGGGAGAACTCTGGCAATACGCAGAGTGAGTGATAGCAGAGAGGAAGGAGAGTAACCTTCGCTCATGGTCACGGACAGACAAAGATACAGTCTCACAGCATCGTGGTCTCAGCTCGGGGGTGGCTAGTGGTAAATCTGTTGGGAGTCGCTAAGCCTACGGTTGGGTGGAAATGAGCACCCCTCTCAG